>CM073764.1:2427481-2459940 GCA_037127475.1 Arma custos
TCCCAAGGGCTAAAATTTTAGTCGATATGATCCGTCAAGAGATGGCAGCACCGTCGAGTTCCTCGTTTTCTCGCTGAAAAACACGATTTAGTACCAGGAGAATAGGAGCTCAAAGGAGCTCACCTATTCGGTACCGGGTCGGACAGTGCTGCCATCTGTTGGTTACTTTCATGAACTAAAAATATTACATTGGTTGGGAGGTGCTGCGATCTGACGGCAAATACAGAAACTACTACTTTAACGTCCTCTAACGGACCAAATCGTCAATTTATCTTATTGTTACTTTTTTAGAATGTTGTTCACTCATTGTATCAAATACGTCATATTTTGATATTTTAAAGCAAAGATCGAAATTTTTCAAGTTATTTACTCAGAAAATTAGTAATCGACGGGAAATGTCTCTTTTTCATGAAAAAGTGAATTTCCAGCCTAATAGTCGTGATTGTATCAATAAACGCCGATATTCAAGAAAAACGACTTAAATATTTGCCTTTGTGATCAATTATGGAATCTCTTTTATTTAATTCTTAAATTAATCAAAAATGATAGAAACACGCAATTTCAAGTCAAAAATGCTTTTAATAGGATTGAAAACGAATATTTCTTTTTAATTGCAAAAAATTGGGTGAAGAAATAGCATTTGTAATAACAGTTTTAATATCCGTCGTCAGATAGCAGCACCTCCCAAGGGCTAAAATTTTAGTCGATATGATCCGTCAAGAGATGGCAGCACCGTCGAGTTCCTCGTTTTCTCGCTGAAATACACGATTTAGTACCAGGAGAATAGGAGCTCACAGGAGCTCACCTATTCGGTACCGGGTCGGACAGTGCTGCCATCTGTTGGATACTTTCATGAACTAAAAACATTATATTGCTTTGGAGGTGCTGCGATCTGACGGCAAATACAGAAACTACTACTTTAACGTCCTCTAACGGACCAAATCGTCAATTTATCTTATTGTTACTTTTTTAGAATGTTATTCACTCATTGTATCAAATACGTCATATTTTGATATTTTAAAGCAAAGATCGAAATTTTTCAAGTTATTTACTCAGAAAATTAGTAACCGACGGGAAATGTCTCTTTTTCATGAAAAAGTGAATTTCCAGCCTAATAGTCGTGATTGTATCAATAAACGCCGATATTCAAGAAAAACGACTTAAATATTTGCCTTTGTGATCAATTATGGAATTTCTTTTATTTAATTCTTAAATTAATCAAAAATGATAGAAACACGCAATTTCAAGTCAAAAATGCTTTTAATAGGATTGAAAACGAATATTTCTTTTTAATTGCAAAAAATTGGGTGAAGAAATAGCATTTGTAATAACAGTTTTAATATCCGTCGTCAGATAGCAGCACCTCCCAAGGGCTAAAATTTTAGTCGATATGATCCGTCAAGAGATGGCAGCACCGTCGAGTTCCTCGTTTTCTCGCTGAAATACACGATTTAGTACCAGGAGAATAGGAGCTCACAGGAGCTCACCTATTCGGTACCGGGTCGGACAGTGCTGCCATCTGTTGGATACTTTCATGAACTAAAAATATTATATTGCTTTGGAGGTGCTGCGATCTGACGGCAAATACAGAAACTACTACTTTAACGTCCTCTAACGGACCAAATCGTCAATTTATCTTATTGTTACTTTTTTAGAATGTTCTTCACTCATTGTATCAAATACGTCATATTTTGATATTTTAAAGCAAAGTTCGAAATATTTCAAGGTATTTACTCAGAAAATTAGTAATCGACGGGAAATGTCTCTTTTTCATGAAAAAGTGAATTTCCAGCCTAATAGTCGTGATTGTATCAATAAACGCCGATATTCAAGAAAAACGACTTAAATATTTGCCTTTGTGATCAATTATGGAATTTCTTTTATTTAATTCTTAAATTAATCAAAAATGAAAGAAACACGCAATTTCAAGTCAAAAATGCTTTTAATAGGCTTGAAAACGAATATTTCTTTTTAATTGCAAAAAATTGGGTGAAGAAATAGCATTTGTAATAACAGTTTTAATATCCGTCGTCAGATAGCAGCACCTCCCAAGGGCTAAAATTTTAGTCGATATGATCCGTCAAGAGATGGCAGCACCGTCGAGTTCCTCGTTTTCTCGCTGAAATACACGATTTAGTACCAGGAGAATAGGAGCTCACCGGAGCTCACCTATTCGTTACCGGGTCGGACAGTGCTGCCATCTGTTGGTTACTTTCATGAACTAAAAATATTACATTGCTTTGGAAGTGCTGCGATCTGACGGCAAATACAGAAACTACTACTTTAACGTCCTCTAACGGACCAAATTGTCAATTTATCTTATTGTTACTTTTTTAGAATTTTGTTCACTCGTTGTTTCAAATACGTCATATTTTGATATTTTAAAGCAAAGATCGAAATTTTTCAAGTTATTTACTCAGAAAATTAGTAATCGACGGGAAATGTCTCTTTTTCATGAAAAAGTGAATTTCCAGCCTAATAGTCGTGATTGTATCAATAAACGCCGATATTCAAGAAAAACGACTTAAATATTTGCCTTTGTGATCAATTATGGAATTTCTTTTATTTAATTCTTAAATTAATCAAAAATGATAGAAACACGCAATTTCAAGTCAAAAATGCTTTTAATAGGATTGAAAACGAATATTTCTTTTTAATTGCAAAAAATTGGGTGAACAAATAGCATTTGTAATAACAGTTTTAATATCCGTCATCAGATAGCGGCACCTCCCAAGGGCTAAAATTTTAGTCGATATGATCCGTCAAGAGATGGCAGCACCGTCGAGTTCCTCGTTTTCTCCCTGAAAAACACGATTTAGTACCAGGAGAATAGGAGCTCACAGGAGCTCACCTATTCGGTACCGGGTCGGACAGTGCTGCCATCTGTTGGTTACTTTCATGAACTAAAAATATTACATTGGTTGGGAGGTGCTGCGATCTGACGGCAAATACAGAAACTACTACTTTAACGTCCTCTAACGGACCAAATCGTCAATTTATCTTATTGTTACTTTTTTAGAATGTTGTTCACTCATTGTATCAAATACGTCATATTTTGATATTTTAAAGCAAAGTTCGAAATATTTCAAGGTATTTACTCAGAAAATTAGTAATCGACGGGAAATGTCTCTTTTTCATGAAAAAGTGAATTTCCAGCCTAATAGTCGTGATTGTATCAATAAACGCCGATATTCAAGAAAAACGACTTAAATATTTGCCTTTGTGATCAATTATGGAATTTCTTATATTTAATTCTTAAATTAATCAAAAATGATAGAAACACGCAATTTCAAGTCAAAAATGCTTTTAATAGGCTTGAAAACGAATATTTCTTTTTAATTGCAAAAAATTGGGTGAAGAAATAGCATTTGTAATAACAGTTTTAATATCCGTCGTCAGATAGCAGCACCTCCCAAGGGCTAAAATTTTAGTCGATATGATCCGTCAAGAGATGGCAGCACCGTCGAGTTCCTCGTTTTCTCGCTGAAATACACGATTTAGTACCAGGAGAATAGGAGCTCACAGGAGCTCACCTATTCGGTACCGGGTCGGACAGTGCTGCCATCTGTTGGATACTTTCATGAACTAAAAATATTATATTGCTTTGGAGGTGCTGCGATCTGACGGCAAATACAGAAACTACTACTTTAACGTCCTCTAACGGACCAAATCGTCAATTTATCTTATTGTTACTTTTTTAGAATGTTGCTCACTCATTGTATCAAATACGTCATATTTTGATATTTTAAAGCAAAGTTCGAAATATTTCAAGGTATTTACTCAGAAAATTAGTAATCGACGGGAAATGTCTCTTTTTCATGAAAAAGTGAATTTCCAGCCTAATAGTCGTGATTGTATCAATAAACGCCGATATTCAAGAAAAACGACTTAAATATTTGCCTTTGTGATCAATTATGGAATTTCTTTTATTTAATTCTTAAATTAATCAAAAATGATAGAAACACGCAATTTCAAGTCAAAAATGCTTTTAATAGGCTTGAAAACGAATATTTCTTTTTAATTGCAAAAAATTGGGTGAAGAAATAGCATTTGTAATAACAGTTTTAATATCCGTCGTCAGATAGCAGCACCTCCCAAGGGCTAAAATTTTAGTCGATATGATCCGTCAAGAGATGGCAGCACCGTCGAGTTCCTCGTTTTCTCGCTGAAAAACACGATTTAGTACCAGGAGAATAGGAGCTCACAGGAGCTCACCTATTCGGTACCGGGTCGGACAGTGCTGGCAGTTACTTTCATGAACTAAAAATATTACATTGCTTGGGAGGTGCTGCGATCTGATGGCAAATACTGAAACTACTACTTTAACGTCCTCTAACGGACCAAATCGTCAATTTATCTTATTGTTACTTTTTTAGAATGTTGTTCACTCATTGTATCAACTACGTCATATTTTGATATTTTAAAGCAAAGTTCGAAATATTTCAAGGTATTTACTCAGAAAATTAGTAATCGACGGGAAATGTCTCTTTTTCATGAAAAAGTGAATTTCCAGCCTAATAGTCGTGATTGTATCAATAAACGCCGATATTCATGAAAAACGACTTAAATATTTGCCTTTGTGATCAATTATGGTATTTCTTTTATTTAATTCTTAAATTAATCAAAAATGATAGAAACACGCAATTTCAAGTCAAAAATGCTTTTAATAGGCTTGAAAACGAATATTTCTTTTTAATTGCAAAAAATTGGGTGAAGAAATAGCATTTGTAATAACAGTTTTAATATCCGTCGTCAGATAGCAGCACCTCCCAAGGGCTAAAATTTTAGTCGATATGATCCGTCAAGAGATGGCAGCACCGTCGAGTTCCTCGTTTTCTCGCTGAAAAACACGATTTAGTACCAGGAGAATAGGAGCTCACAGGAGCTCACCTATTCGGTACCGGGTCGGACAGTGCTGCCATCTGTTGGTTACTTTCATGAACTAAAAATATTACATTGCTTGGGAGGTGCTGCGATCTGACGGCAAATACAGAAACTACTACTTTAACGTCCTCTAACGGACCAAATCGTCAATTTATCTTATTGTTACTTTTTTAGAATGTTGTTCACTCATTGTATCAAATACGTCATATTTTGATATTTTAAAGCAAAGTTCGAAATATTTCAAGGTATTTACTCAGAAAATTAGTAATCGACGGGAAATGTCTCTTTTTCATGAAAAAGTGAATTTCCAGCCTAATAGTCGTGATTGTATCAATAAACGCCGATATTCATGAAAAACGACTTAAATATTTGCCTTTGTGATCAATTATGGAATTTCTTTTATTTAATTCTTAAATTAATCAAAAATGATAGAAACACGCAATTTCAAGTCAAAAATGCTTTTAATAGGCTTGAAAACGAATATTTCTTTTTAATTGCAAAAATTGGGTGAAGAAATAGCATTTGTAATAACAGTTTTAATATCCGTCGTCAGATAGCAGCACCTCCCAAGGGCTAACATTTTAGTCGATATGATCCGTCAAGAGATGGCAGCACCGTCGAGTTCCTCGTTTTCTCGCTGAAATACACGATTTAGTACCAGGAGAATAGGAGCTCACAGGAGCTCACCTATTCGGTACCGGGTCGGACAGTGCTGCCATCTGTTGGATACTTTCATGAACTAAAAATATTACATTGCTTTGGAGGTGCTGCGATCTGACGGCAAATACAGAAACTACTACTTTAACGTCCTCTATCGGACCAAATTGTCAATTTATCTTATTGTTACTTTTTTAGAATTTTGTTCACTCGTTGTTTCAAATACGTCATATTTTGATATTTTAAAGCAAAGACCGAAATTTTTTAAGTTATTTACTCAGAAAATTAGTAATCGGCGGGAAATGTCTCTTTTGCAAGAAAAAATGAATTTCCAGCCTAATAGTCGTGATTGTATCAATAAACGCCGATATTCAAGAAAAACGACTTAAATATTTGCCTTCGTGATCAATTATGGAATTTCTTTTATTTAATTCTTAAATTATTAAAAAATGATAGAAACACGCAATTTCAAGTCAAAAATGCTTTTAATAGGCTTGAAAACGAATATTTCTTTTTAATTGCAAAAAATTGGGTGAAGAAATAGCATTTGTAATAACAGTTTTAATATCCGTCGTCAGATAGCAGCACCTCCCAAGGGCTAAAATTTTAGTCGATATGATCCGTCAAGAGATGGCAGCACCGTCGAGTTCCTCGTTTTCTCGCTGAAAACACGATTTACTACCAGGAGAATAGGAGATCACAGGAGCTTACCTATTCGGTACCGGGTCGGACAGTGCTGCCAGTTACTTTCATGAACTAAAAATATTACATTGCTTTGGAGGTGCTGCGATCTGACGGCAAATACAGAAACTACTACTTTAACGTCTTCTAACGGACCAAATCGTCAATTTATCTTATTGTTACTTTTTTAGAATGTTGTTCACTCATTGTATCAAATACGTCATATTTTGATATTTTAAAGCAAAGATCGAAATTTTTCAAGTTATTTACTCAGAAAATTAGTAATCGGCGGGAAATGTCTCTTTTGCATGAAAAAATGAATTTCCAGCCTAATAGTCGTGATTGTATCAATAAACGCCGATATTCAAGAAAAACGACTTAAATATTTGCCTTCGTGATCAATTATGGAATTTCTTTTATTTAATTCTTAAATTATTAAAAAATGATAGAAACACGCAATTTCAAGTCAAAAATGCTTTTAATAGGCTTGAAAACGAATATTTCTTTTTAATTGCAAAAAATTGGGTGAAGAAATAGCATTTGTAATAACAGTTTTAATATCCGTCGTCAGATAGCAGCACCTCCCAAGGGCTAAAATTTTAGTCGATATGATCCGTCAAGAGATGGCAGCACCGTCGAGTTCCTCGTTTTCTCGCTGAAAAACACGATTTAGTACCAGGAGAATAGGAGCTCACAGGAGCTCACCTATTCGGTACCGGGTCGGACAGTGCTGCCATCTGTTGGTTACTTTCATGAACTAAAAATATTACATTGCTTGGGAGGTGCTGCGATCTGACGGCAAATACAGAAACTACTACTTTAACGTCCTCTAACGGACCAAATCGTCAATTTATCTTATTGTTACTTTTTTAGAATGTTGTTCACTCATTGTATCAAATACGTCATATTTTGATATTTTAAAGCAAAGTTCGAAATATTTCAAGGTATTTACTCAGAAAATTAGTAATCGACGGGAAATGTCTCTTTTTCATGAAAAAGTGAATTTCCAGCCTAATAGTCGTGATTGTATCAATAAACGCCGATATTCAAGAAAAACGACTTAATTATTTGCCTTTGTGATCAATTATGGAATTTCTTTTATTTAATTCTTAAATTAATCAAAAATGATAGAAACACGCAATTTCAAGTCAAAAATGCTTTTAATAGGATTGAAAACGAATATTTCTTTTTAATTGCAAATAATTGGGTGAAGAAATAGCATTTGTAATAACAGTTTTAATATCCGTCGTCAGATAGCAGCACCTCCCAAGGGCTAAAATTTTAGTCGATATGATCCGTCAAGAGATGGCAGCACCGTCGAGTTCCTCGTTTTCTCGCTGAAATACACGATTTAGTACCAGGAGAATAGGAGCTCACAGGAGCTCACCTATTCGGTACCGGGTCGGACAGTGCTGCCATCTGTTGGTTACTTTCATGAACTAAAAATATTACTTATAATTTATTATAATGCAATTGGGAAAAACCACAATGCAAAGCCTTATGTTTCAAAAAATACACCTACTTACCAGTCGACGTTTCGCCTATTCAGGCATTATCAAGACACCAAAATCAAAAAGGGGTTATGTAAATCGCATCTCGAAGAAAAAAGTGCAATACATCCCAACGATCAACAGCCCAAACAGGCTCCAAACATGAGACAGCACTCTACCACCAAGACGTTCAACATACAACTGAACGAAAGTAATACGCAACCAGCTGGGAAGGTTATAGCATCAGCTGATCCACAAAACATATCAAGTAATATTAGCCTATAAAAATTTATACATATAAGCAAAGTTAGCCAAATTTTTCTTTTAAAATATTCAACGTTTCCGAATAATATTGGTTCAAATTTCTGCAATCTGTTTTATAATTTACTGAAATGTCAATCTTTTGTGCAATCTGCATGGCCTCGAACAACTTCCTTCTAGAGCCATCACTCTCTTTGTAAACAACTTTAGCATTCTCAAAATCAAATTGATGCTTACAAGTTTTGGTATGCTGGGCCAATGCTGTGTTAGGTTCCTTGCCACCAATATTTTTACAATCATATTGATGCTGATACATTCTTTTGTGCAACAATTGTGATGTTTCACCAATGTATATTTTAGGGCATTGCAAACAGCTAATCTCATACACTACACCTGATTGTTGCTGTGTAAGTATTTTATCTTTCAATGGAGTGTAAAATTTACTCATCTTGTTTGTAATCTTATTCGCAAGCCTAATCTCGTAAACATCATACTCTTTAAATATATCTCTAACACATTCTGACAGGCCCTTAATATAAGTGCACGCAAAAAAGACACCATTCATATTATTACTCTCGGCACCACCACTATCCGACAATGCAAGATCCCCACCACTAGAAGTACAGTTCATATTATTGTGAATCTTGTTACAATTCAAATTCCAATATTTTTTAATGAGGAATGAAGGGTACAAGTTAATTTCGAACATCGTGCAGATGGTCTCTTTCACGGAGCTTATGTATTTTTTATCAGTCAGTTTAATGGCTTTAAATATGCTGTTTTTAAGGTTATTTATTAACATATGTCTAGGGTGATTGGATATAAAACTCAATATACGTTGACTACTGTTTTCATTTCTCGTCCACATGGTTCTCAAAAACCATATGGTTTTTCCCAATTGCATTATAATAAATAATAGTGTTTCTTTTTGAGTTTTTGGCTCTATTTTAGTAAAAATATTACATTGCTTGGGAGGTGCTGCGATCTGACGGCAAATACAGAAACTACTACTTTAACGTCCTCTAACGGACCAAATTGTCAATTTATCTTATTGTTACTTTTTTAGAATTTTGTTCACTCGTTGTTTCAAATACGTCATATTTTGATATTTTAAAGCAAAGATCGAAATTTTTCAAGTTATTTACTCAGAAAATTAGTAATCGACGGGAAATGTCTCTTTTTCATGAAAAAGTGAATTTCCAGCCTAATAGTCGTGATTGTATCAATAAACGCCGATATTCAAGAAAAACGACTTAAATATTTGCCTTTGTGATCAATTATGGAATTTCTTTTATTTAATTCTTAAATTAATCAAAAATGATAGAAACACGCAATTTCAAGTCAAAAATGCTTTTAATAGGATTGAAAACGAATATTTCTTTTTAATTGCAAAAAATTGGGTGAAGAAATAGCATTTGTAATAACAGTTTTAACATCCGTCGTCAGATAGCAGCACCTCCCAAGGGCTAAAATTTTAGTCGATAGGATCCGTCAAGAGATGGCAGCACCGTCGAGTTCCTCGTTTTCTCGCTGAAAAACACGATTTAGTACCAGGAGAATAGGAGCTCACAGGAGCTCACCTATTCGGTACCGGGTCGGACAGTGCTGCCATCTGTTGGTTACTTTTATGAACTAAAAATATTACATTGCTTTGGAGGTGCTGCGATCTGACGGCAAATACAGAAACTACTACTTTAACGTCCTCTAACGGACCAAATTGTCAATTTATCTTATTGTTACTTTTTAGAATTTTGTTCACTCGTTGTTTCAAATACGTCATATTTTGATATTTTAAAGCAAAGATCGAAATTTTTCAAGTTATTTGCTCAGAAAATTAGTAATCGACGGGAAATGTCTCTTTTTCATGAAAAAGTGAATTTCCAGCCTAATAGTCGTGATTGTATCAATAAACGCCGATATTCAAGAAAAACGACTTAAATATTTGCCTTTGTGATCAATTATGGAATTTCTTTTATTTAATTCTTAAATTAATCAAAAATGACAGAAACACGCAATTTCAAGTCAAAAATGCTTTTAATAGGCTTGAAAACGAATATTTCTTTTTAATTGCAAAAAATTGGGTGAAGAAATAGCATTTGTAATAACAGTTTTAATATCCGTCGTCAGATAGCAGCACCTCCCAAGGGCTAAAATTTTAGTCGATATGATCCGTCAAGAGATGGCAGCACCGTCGAGTTCCTCGTTTTCTCGCTGAAAAACACGATTTAGTACCAGGAAAATAGGAGCTCTCAGGAGCTCACCTATTCGGTACCGGGTCGGACAGTGCTGCCATCTGTTGGTTACTTTCATGAACTAAAAATATTACATTGCTTGGGAGGTGCTGCGATCTGACGGCAAATACAGAAACTACTACTTTAACGTCCTCTAACGGACCAAATCGTCAATTTATCTTATTGTTACTTTTTTAGAATGTTGTTCACTCATTGTATCAAATACGTCATATTTTGATATTTTAAAGCAAAGATCTAAATTTTTCAAGTTATTTACTCAGAAAATTAGTAATCGACGGGAAATGTCTCTTTTTCATGAAAAAGTGAATTTCCAGCCTAATAGTCGTGATTGTATCAATAAACGCCGATATTCAAGAAAAACGACTTAAATATTTGCCTTTGTGATCAATTATGGAATTTCTTTTATTTAATTCTTAAATTAATCAAAAATGATAGAAACACGCAATTTCAAGTCAAAAATGCTTTTAATAGGCTTGAAAACGAATATTTCTTTTTAATTGCAAAAAATTGGGTGAAGAAATAGCATTTGTAATAACAGTTTTAATATCCGTCGTCAGATAGCAGCACCTCCCAAGGGCTAAAATTTTAGTCGATATGATCCGTCAAGAGATGGCAGTACCGTCGAGTTCCTCGTTTTCTCGCTGAAAAACACGATTTAGTACCAGGAGAATAGGAGCTCACAGGAGCTCACCTATTCGGTACCGGGTCGGACAGTGCTGCCAGTTACTTTCATGAACTAAAAATATTACATTGCTTGGGAGGTGCTGCGATCTGACGGCAAATACAGAAACTACTACTTTAACGTCCTCTAACGGACCAAATCGTTAATTTATCTTATTGTTACTTTTTTAGAATTTTGTTCACTCGTTGTATCAAATACGTCATATTTTGATATTTTAAAGCAAAGATCGAAATTTTTCAAGTTATTTACTCAGAAAATTAGTAATCGACGGGAAATGTCTCTTTTTCATGAAAAAGTGAATTTCCAGCCTAATAGTCGTGATTGTATCAATAAACGCCGATATTCAAAAAAAACGACTTAAATATTTGCCTTTGTGATCAATTATGGAATTTCTTTTATTTAATTCTTAAATTAATCAAAAATGATAGAAACACGCAATTTCAAGTCAAAAATGCTTTTAATAGGATTGAAAACGAATATTTCTTTTTAATTGCAAAAAATTGGGTGAAGAAATAGCATTTGTAATAACAGTTTTAATATCCGTCGTCAGATAGCAGCACTTCCCAAGGGCTAAAATTTTAGTCGATATGATCCGTCAAGAGATGGCAGCACCGTCGAGTTCCTCGTTTTCTCGCTGAAAAACACGATTTAGTACCAGGAGAATAGGAGCTCACAGGAGCTCACCTATTCGGTACCGGGTCGGACAGTGCTGCCATCTGTTGGTTACTTTCATGAACTAAAAATATTACATTGCTTGGGAGGTGCTGCGATCTGACGGCAAATACAGAAACTACTACTTTAACGTCCTCTAACGGCCAAATCGTCAATTTATCTTATTGTTACTTTTTTAGAATGTTGTTCACTCATTGTATCAAATACGTCATATTTTGATATTTTAAAGCAAAGATCGGAATTTTTCATGTTATTTACTCGGAAAATTAGTTATCAACGGGAAATGTCTCTTTTTCATGAAAAAGTGAATTTCCAGCCTAATAGTCGTGATTGTATCAATAAACGCCGATATTCAAGAAAAACGACTTAAATATTTGCCTTTGTGATCAATTATGGAATTTCTTTTATTTAATTCTTAAATTATTAAAAAATGATAGAAACACGCAATTTCAAGTCAAAAATGCTTTTAATAGGATTGAAAACGAATATTTCTTTTTAATTGCAAAAAATTGGGTGAAGAAATAGCATTTGTAATAACAGTTTTAATATCCGTCGTCAGATAGCAGCACCTCCCAAGGGCTAAAATTTTAGTCGATATGATCCGTCAAGAGATGGCAGCACCGTCGAGTTCCTCGTTTTCTCGCTGAAAAACCCGATTTAGTACCAGGAGAATAGGAGCTCACAGGAGCTCACCTATTCGGTACCGGGTCGGACAGTGCTGCCATCTGTTGGTTACTTTCATGAACTAAAAATATTACATTGCTTGGGAGGTGCTGCGATCTGACGGCAAATACAGAAACTACTACTTTAACGTCCTCTAACGGACCAAATCGTCAATTTATCTTATTGTTACTTTTTTAGAATGTTGTTCACTCATTGTATCAAATACGTCATATTTTGATATTTTAAAGCAAAGATCGGAATTTTTCATGTTATTTACTCAGAAAATTAGTTATCAACGGGAAATGTCTCTTTTTCATGAAAAAGTGAATTTCCAGCCTAATAGTCGTGATTGTATCAATAAACGCATATATTCAAGAAAAACGACTTAAATATTTGCCTTTGTGATCAATTATGGAATTTCTTTTATTTAATTCTTAAATTATTAAAAAATGATAGAAACTCGCAATTTCAAGTCAAAAATGCTTTTAATAGGATTGAAAACGAATATTTCTTTTTAATTGCAAAAAATTGGGTGAAGAAATAGCATTTGTAATAACAGTTTTAATATCCGTCGTCAGATAGCAGCACCTCCCAAGGGCTAAAATTTTAGTCGATATGATCCGTCAAGAGATGGCAGCACCGTCGAGTTCCTCGTTTTCTCGCTGAAATACACGATTTAGTACCAGGAGAATAGGAGCTCACAGGAGCTTACCTATTCGGTACCGGGTCGGACAGTGCTGCCAGTTACTTTCATGAACTAAAAATATTACATTGCTTGGGAGGTGCTGCGATCTGAAGGCAAATACAGAAACTACTACTTTAACGTCCTCTAACGGACCAAATCGTCAATTTATCTTATTGTTACTTTTTTAGAATGTTGTTCACTCATTGTATCAAATACGTCATATTTTGATATTTTAAAGCAAAGATCGAAATTTTTCAGAGTTATTTACTCAGAAAATTAGTAATCGACGGGAAATGTCTCTTTTTCATGAAAAAGTGAATTTCCAGCCTAATAGTCGTGATTGTATCAATAAACGCTGATATTCAAGAAAAACGACTTAAATATTTGCCTTTGTGATCAATTATGGAATTTCTTTTATTTAATTCTTAAATTAATCAAAAATGATAGAAACACGCAATTTCAAGTCAAAAATGCTTTTAATAGGATTGAAAACGAATATTTCTTTTTAATTGCAAAAATTTGGGTGAAGAAATAGCATTTGTAATAACAGTTTTAATATCCGTCGTCAGATAGCAGCACCTCCCAAGGGCTAAAATTTTAGTCGATATGATCCGTCAAGAGATGGCAGCACCATCGAGTTCCTCGTTTTCTCGCTGAAAAACACGATTTAGTACCAGGAGAATAGGAGCTCACAGGAGCTCACCTATTCGGTACCGGGTCGGACAGTGCTGCCATCTGTTGGTTACTTTCATGAACTAAAAATATTACATTGCTTGGGAGGTGCTGCGATCTGACGGCAAATACAGAAACTACTACTTTAACGTCCTCTAACGGACCAAATCGTCAATTTATCTTATTGTTACTTTTTTAGAATGTTGTTCACTCATTGTATCAAATACGTCATATTTTGATATTTTAAAGCAAAGATCGGAATTTTTCATGTTATTTACTCAGAAAATTAGTTATCAACGGGAAATGTCTCTTTTTCATGAAAAAGTGAATTTCCAGCCTAATAGTCGTGATTGTATCAATAAACGCCGATATTCAAGAAAAACGACTTAAATATTTGCCTTTGTGATCAGTTATGGAATTTCTTTTATTTAATTCTTAAATTATTAAAAAATGATAGAAACTCGCAATTTCAAGTCAAAAATGCTTTTAATAGGATTGAAAACGAATATTTCTTTTTAATTGCAAAAAATTGGGTGAAGAAATAGCATTTGTAATAACAGTTTTAATATCCGTCGTCAGATAGCAGCACCTCCCAAGGGCTAAAATTTTAGTCGATATGATCCGTCAAGAGATGGCAGCACCGTCGAGTTCCTCGTTTTCTCGCTGAAATACACGATTTAGTACCAGGAGAATAGGAGCTCACAGGAGCTCACCTATTCGGTACCGGGTCGGACAGTGCTGCCATCTGTTGGTTACTTTCATGAACTAAAAATATTACATTGCTTGGGAGGTGCTGCGATCTGACGGCAAATACAGAAACTACTACTTTAACGTCCTCTAACGGACCAAATCGTCAATTTATCTTATTGTTACTTTTTTAGAATGTTGTTCACTCATTGTATCAAATACGTCATATTTTGATATTTTAAAGCAAACATCGAAATTTTTCAGAGTTATTTACTCAGAAAATTAGATATCAACGGGAAATGTCTCTTTTTCATGAAAAAGTGAATTTCCAGCCTAATAGTCGTGATTGTATCAATAAACGCCGATATTCAAGAAAAACGACTTAAATATTTGCCTTTGTGATCAATTATGGAATTTCTTTTATTTAATTCTTAAATTTATCAAAAATGATAGAAACACGCAATTTCAAGTCAAAAATGCTTTTAATAGGCTTGAAAACGAATATTTCTTTTTAATTGCAAAAAATTGGGTGAAGAAATAGCATTTGTAATAACAGTTTTAATATCCGTCGTCAGATAGCAGCACCTCCCAAGGGCTAAAATTTTAGTCGATATGATCCGTCAAGAGATGGCAGCACCGTCGAGTTCCTCGTTTTCTCGCTGAAAAACACGATTTAGTACCAGGAGAATAGGAGCTCACAGGAGCTCACCTATTCGGTACCGGGTCGGACAGTGCTGCCATCTGTTGGTTACTTTCATGAACTAAAAATATTACATTGCTTGGGAGGTGCTGCGATCTGACGGCAAATACAGAAACTACTACTTTAACGTCCTCTAACGGACCAAATCGTCAATTTATCTTATTGTTACTTTTTTAGAATGTTGTTCACTCATTGTATCAAATACGTCATATTTTGATATTTTAAAGCAAAGTTCGAAATATTTCAAGGTATTTACTCAGAAAATTAGTAATCGACGGGAAATGTCTCTTTTTCATGAAAAAGTGAATTTCCAGCCTAATAGTCGTGATTGTATCAATAAACGCCGATATTCAAGAAAAACGACTTAATTATTTGCCTTTGTGATCAATTATGGAATTTCTTTTATTTAATTCTTAAATTAATCAAAAATGATAGAAACACGCAATTTCAAGTCAAAAATGCTTTTAATAGGATTGAAAACGAATATTTCTTTTTAATTGCAAATAATTGGGTGAAGAAATAGCATTTGTAATAACAGTTTTAATATCCGTCGTCAGATAGCAGCACCTCCCAAGGGCTAAAATTTTAGTCGATATGATCCGTCAAGAGATGGCAGCACCGTCGAGTTCCTCGTTTTCTCGCTGAAATACACGATTTAGTACCAGGAGAATAGGAGCTCACAGGAGCTTACCTATTCGGTACCGGGTCGGACAGTGCTGCCAGTTACTTTCATGAACTAAAAATATTACATTGCTTTGGAAGTGCTGCGATCTGACGGCAAATACAGAAACTACTACTTTAACGTCTTCTAACGGACCAAATCGTCAATTTATCTTATTGTTACTTTTTTAGAATGTTGTTCACTCATTGTATCAAATACGTCATATTTTGATATTTTAAAGCAAACATCGAAATTTTTCAAGTTATTTACTCAGAAAATTAGTAATCGGCGGGAAATGTCTCTTTTTCATGAAAAAATGAATTTCCAGCCTAATAGTCGTGATTGTATCAATAAACGCCGATATTCAAGAAAAACGACTTAAATATTTGCCTTTGTGATCAATTATGGAATTTCTTTTATTTAATTCTTAAATTATTTAAAAATGATAGAAACACGCAATTTCAAGTCAAAAATGCTTTTAATAGGCTTGAAAACGAATATTTCTTTTTAATTGCAAAAAATTGGGTGAAGAAATAGCATTTGTAATAACAGTTTTAATATCCGTCGTCAGATAGCAGCACCTCCCAAGGGCTAAAATTTTAGTCGATATGATCCGTCAAGAGATGGCAGCACCGTCGAGTTCCTCGTTTTCTCGCTGAAAAACACGATTTAGTACCAGGAGAATAGGAGCTCACAGGAGCTCACCTATTCGGTACCGGGTCGGACAGTGCTGCCATCTGTTGGTTACTTTCATGAACTAAAAATATTACATTGCTTGGGAGGTGCTGCGATCTGACGGCAAATACAGAAACTACTACTTTAACGTCCTCTAACGGACCAAATTGTCAATTTATCTTATTGTTACTTTTTTAGAATTTTGTTCTCTCGTTGTTTCAAATACGTCATATTTTGATATTTTAAAGCAAAGATCGAAATTTTTCAAGTTATTTACTCAGAAAATTAGTAATCGACGGGAAATGTCTCTTTTTCATGAAAAAGTGAATTTCCAGCCTAATAGTCGTGATTGTATCAATAAACGCCGATATTCAAGAAAAACGACTTAAATATTTTCCTTTGTGATCAATTATGGAATTTCTTTTATTTAATTCTTAAATTAATCAAAAATGATAGAAACACGCAATTTCAAGTCAAAAATGCTTTTAATAGGATTGAAAACGAATATTTCTTTTTAATTGCAAAAAATTGGGTGAAGAAATAGCATTTGTAATAACAGTTTTAACATCCGTCGTCAGATAGCAGCACCTCGCAAGGGCTAAAATTTTAGTCGATAGGATCCGTCAAGAGATGGCAGCACCGTCGAGTTCCTCGTTTTCTCGCTGAAAAACACGATTTAGTACCAGGAGAATAGGAGCTCACAGGAGCTCACCTATTCGGTACCGGGTCGGACAGTGCTGCCATCTGTTGGTTACTTTTATGAACTAAAAATATTACATTGCTTGGGAGGTGCTGCGATCTGATGGCAAATACAGAAACTACTACTTTAACGTCCTCTAACGGACCGAATCGTCAATTTATCTTATTGTTACTTTTTTAGAATTTTGTTCACTCGTTGTTTCAAATACGTCATATTTTGATATTTTAAAGCAAAGATCGAAATTTTTTAAGTTATTTACTCAGAAAATTAGTAATCGACGGGAAATGTCTCTTTTTCATGAAAAAGTGAATTTCCAGCCTAATAGTCGTGATTGTATCAATAAACGCCGATATTCAAGAAAAACGACTTAAATATTTGCCTTTGTGATCAATTATGGAATTTCTTTATTTAATTCTTAAATTAATCAAAAATGATAGAAACACGCAATTTCAAGTCAAAAATGCTTTTAATAGGCTTGAAAACGAATATTTCTTTTTAATTGCAAAAAATTGGGTGAAGAAATAGCATCTGTAATAACGGTTTTAATGTCCGTCGTCAGATAGCAGCACCTCCAAAGGGCTAAAATTTTAGTCGATATGATCCGTCAAGAGATGGCAGCACCGTCGAGTTCCTCGTTTTCTCGCTGAAAAACACGATTTAGTACCAGGAGAATAGGAGCTCACAGGAGCTCACCTATTCGGTACCGGGTCGGACAGTGCTGCCATCTGTTGGTTACTTTCATGAACTAAAAATATTACATTGCTTGGGAGGTGCTGCGATCTGACGGCAAATACAGAAACTACTACTTCAACGTCCTCTAACGGACCAAATCGTCAATTTATCTTATTGTTACTTTTTTAGAATGTTGTTCACTCATTGTATCAAATACGTCATATTTTGATATTTTAAAGCAAAGATCGAAATTTTTCAAGTTATTTACTCAGAAAATTAGTAATCGACGTGAAATGTCTCTTTTTCATGAAAAAGTGAATTTCCAGCCTAATAGTCGTGATTGTATCAATAAACGCCGATATTCAAGAAAAACGACTTAAATATTTGCCTTTGTGATCAATTATGGAATTTCTTTTATTTAATTCTTAAATTAATCAAAAATGATAGAAACACGCAATTTCAAGTCGAAAATGCTTTTAATAGGATTGAAAACGAATATTTCTTTTTAATTACAAATAATTGGGTGAAGAAATAGCATTTGTAATAACAGTTTTAATATCCGTCGTCAGATAGCAGCACCTCCCAAGGGCTAAAATTTTAGTCGATATGATCCGTCAAGAGATGGCAGCACCGTCGAGTTCCTCGTTTTCTCGCTGAAATACACGATTTAGTACCAGGAGAATAGGAGCTCACAGGAGCTCACCTATTCGGTACCGGGTCGGACAGTGCTGCCATCTGTTGGTTACTTTCATGAACTAAAAATATTACATTGCTTGGGAGGTGCTGCGATCTGACGGCAAATACAGAAACTACTACTTTAACGTCCTCTAACGGACCAAATTGTCAATTTATCTTATTGTTACTTTTTTAGAATTTTGTTCACTCGTTGTTTCAAATACGTCATATTTTGATATTTTAAAGCAAAGATCGAAATTTTTCAAGTTATTTACTCAGAAAATTAGTAATCGACGGGAAATGTCTCTTTTTCATGAAAAAGTGAATTTCCAGCCTAATAGTCGTGATTGTATCAATAAACGCCGATATTCAAGAAAAACGACTTAAATATTTGCCTTTGTGATCAATTATGGAATTTCTTTTATTTAATTCTTAAATTAATCAAAAATGATAGAAACACGCAATTTCAAGTCAAAAATGCTTTTAATAGGATTGAAAACGAATATTTCTTTTTAATTGCAAAAAATTGGGTGAAGAAATAACATTTGTAATAACAGTTTTAACATCCGTCGTCAGATAGCAGCACCTCGCAAGGGCTAAAATTTTAGTCGATAGGATCCGTCAAGAGATGGCAGCACCGTCGAGTTCCTCGTTTTCTCGCTGAAAAACACGATTTAGTACCAGGAGAATAGGAGCTCACAGGAGCTCACCTATTCGGTACCGGGTCGGACAGTGCTGCCATCTGTTGGTTACTTTTATGAACTAAAAATATTACATTGCTTGGGAGGTGCTGCGATCTGATGGCAAATACAGAAACTACTACTTTAACGTCCTCTAACGGACCGAATCGTCAATTTATCTTATTGTTACTTTTTTAGAATTTTGTTCACTCGTTGTTTCAAATACGTCATATTTTGATATTTTAAAGCAAAGATCGAAATTTTTTAAGTTATTTACTCAGAAAATTAGTAATCGACGGGAAATGTCTCTTTTTCATGAAAAAGTGAATTTCCAGCCTAATAGTCGTGATTGTATCAATAAACGCCGATATTCAAGAAAAACGACTTAAATATTTGCCTTTGTGATCAATTATGGAATTTCTTTTATTTAATTCTTAAATTATTAAAAAATGATAGAAACACGCAATTTCAAGTCAAAAATGCTTTTAATAGGATTGAAAACGAATATTTCTTTTTAATTGCAAAAAATTGGGTGAAGAAATAGCATTTGTAATAACAGTTTTAATATCCGTCGTCAGATAGCAGCACTTCCCAAGGGCTAAAATTTTAGTCGATATGATCCGTCAAGAGATGGCAGCACCGTCGAGTTCCTCGTTTTCTCGCTGAAATACACGATTTAGTACCAGGAGAATAGGAGCTCACAGGAGCTCACCTATTCGGTACCGGGTCGGACAGTGCTGGCAGTTACTTTCATGAACTAAAAATATTATATTGCTTTGGAGGTGCTGCGATCTGACGGCAAATACAGAAACTACTACTTTAACGTCCTCTAACGGCCCAAATCGTCAATTTATCTTATTGTTACTTTTTTAGAATGTTGTTCACTCATTGTATCAAATACGTCATATTTTGATATTTTAAAGCAAAGATCGGAATTATTCATGTTATTTACTCGGAAAATTAGTTATCAACGGGAAATGTCTCTTTTTCATGAAAAAGTGAATTTCCAGCCTAATAGTCGTGATTGTATCAATAAACGCCGATATTCAAGAAAAACGACTTAAATATTTGCCTTTGTGATCAATTATGGAATTTCTTTTATTTAATTCTTAAATTAATCAAAAATGATAGAAACACGCAATTTCAAGACAAAAATGCCTTTAATAGGCTTGAAAACGAATATTTCTTTTTAATTGCAAAAAATTGGGTGAAGAAATAGCATCTGTAATAACGGTTTTAATGTCCGTCGTCAGATAGCAGCACCTCCCAAGGGCTAAAATTTTAGTCGATATGATCCGTCAAGAGATGGCAGCACCGTCGAGTTCCTCGTTTTCTCGCTGAAAAACACGATTTAGTACCAGGAGAATAGGAGCTCACAGGAGCTCACCTATTCGGTACCGGGTCGGACAGTGCTGCCATCTGTTGGTTACTTTCATGAACTAAAAATATTACATTGCTTGGGAGGTGCTGCGATCTGACGGCAAATACAGAAACTACTACTTCAACGTCCTCTAACGGACCAAATCGTCAATTTATCTTATTGTTACTTTTTTAGAATGTTGTTCACTCATTGTATCAAATACGTCATATTTTGATATTTTAAAGCAAAGATCGAAATTTTTCAAGTTATTTACTCAGAAAATTAGTAATCGACGTGAAATGTCTCTTTTTCATGAAAAAGTGAATTCCAGCCTAATAGTCGTGATTGTATCAATAAACGCCGATATTCAAGAAAAACGACTTAAATATTTGCCTTTGTGATCAATTATGGAATTTCTTTTATTTAATTCTTAAATTAATCAAAAATGATAGAAACACGCAATTTCAAGTCAAAAATGCTTTTAATAGGATTGAAAACGAATATTTCTTTTTAATTGCAAAAAATTGGGTGAAGAAATAGCATTTGTAATAACGGTTTTAATGTCCGTCGTCAGATAGCAGCACCTCCCAAGGGCTAAAATTTTAGTCGATATGATCCGTCAAGAGATGGCAGCACCGTCGAGTTCCTCGTTTTCTCGCTGAAAAACACGATTTAGTACCAGGAGAATAGGAGCTCACAGGAGCTCACCTATTCGGTACCGGGTCGGACAGTGCTGGCAGTTACTTTCATGAACTAAAAATATTACATTGCTTGGGAGGTGCTGCGATCTGACGGCAAATACAGAAACTACTACTTTAACGTCCTCTAACGGACCAAATCGTCAATTTATCTTATTGTTACTTTTTTAGAATGTTGTTCACTCATTGTATCAAATACGTCATATTTTGATATATTAAAGCAAAGTTCGAAATATTTCAAGGTATTTACTCAGAAAATTAGTAATCGACGGGAAATGTCTCTTTTTCATGAAAAAGTGAATTTCCAGCCTAATAGTCGTGATTGTATCAATAAACGCCGATATTCAATAAAAACGACTTAAATATTTGCCTTTGTGATCAATTATGGAATTTCTTTTATTTAATTCTTAAATTATTAAAAAATGATAGAAACTCGCAATTTCAAGTCAAAAATGCTTTTAATAGGATTGAAAACGAATATTTCTTTTTAATTGCAAAAAATTGGGTGAAGAAATAGCATTTGTAATAACAGTTTTAATATCCGTCGTCAGATAGCAGCACCTCCCAAGGGCTAAAATTTTAGTCGATATGATCCGTCAAGAGATGGCAGCACCGTCGAGTTCCTCGTTTTCTCGCTGAAATACACGATTTAGTACCAGGAGAATAGGAGCTCACAGGAGCTCACCTATTCGGTACCGGGTCGGACAGTGCTGCCATCTGTTGGTTACTTTCATGAACTAAAAATATTACATTGCTTGGGAGGTGCTGCGATCTGACGGCAAATACAGAAACTACTACTTTAACGTCCTCTAACGGACCAAATCGTCAATTTATCTTATTGTTACTTTTTTAGAATGTTGTTCACTCATTGTATCAAATACGTCATATTTTGATATTTTAAAGCAAACATCGAAATTTTTCAGAGTTATTTACTCAGAAAATTAGATATCAACGGGAAATGTCTCTTTTTCATGAAAAAGTGAATTTCCAGCCTAATAGTCGTGATTGTATCAATAAACGCCGATATTCAAGAAAAACGACTTAAATATTTGCCTTTGTGATCAATTATGGAATTTCTTTTATTTAATTCTTAAATTTATCAAAAATGATAGAAACACGCAATTTCAAGTCAAAAATGCTTTTAATAGGCTTGAAAACGAATATTTCTTTTTAATTGCAAAAAATTGGGTGAAGAAATAGCATTTGTAATAACAGTTTTAATATCCGTCGTCAGATAGCAGCACCTCCCAAGGGCTAAAATTTTAGTCGATATGATCCGTCAAGAGATGGCAGCACCGTCGAGTTCCTCGTTTTCTCGCTGAAATACACGATTTAGTACCAGGAGAATAGGAGCTCACAGGAGCTCACCTATTCGGTACCGGGTCGGACAGTGCTGCCAGTTACTTTCATGAACTAAAAATATTACATTGCTTTGGAGGTGCTGCGATCTGACGGCAAATACAGAAACTACTACTTTAACGTCTTCTAACGGACCAAATCGTCAATTTATCTTATTGTTACTTTTTTAGAATGTTGTTCACTCATTGTATCAAATACGTCATATTTTGATATTTTAAAGCAAAGATCGAAATTTTTCAAGTTATTTACTCAGAAAATTAGTAATCGGCGGGAAATGTCTCTTTTTCATGAAAAAATGAATTTCCAGCCTAATAGTCGTGATTGTATCAATAAACGCCGATATTCAAGAAAAACGACTTAAATATTTGCCTTCGTGATCAATTATGGAATTTCTTTTATTTAATTCTTAAATTATTTAAAAATGATAGAAACACGCAATTTCAAGTCAAAAATGCTTTTAATAGGCTTGAAAACGAATATTTCTTTTTAATTGCAAAAAATTGGGTGAAGAAATAGCATTTGTAATAACAGTTTTAATATCCGTCGTCAGATAGCAGCACCTCCCAAGGGCTAAAATTTTAGTCGATATGATCCGTCAAGAGATGGCAGCACCGTCGAGTTCCTCGTTTTCTCGCTGAAAAACACGATTTAGTACCAGGAGAATAGGAGCTCACAGGAGCTCACCTATTCGGTACCGGGTCGGACAGTGCTGCCATCTGTTGGTTACTTTTATGAACTAAAAATATTACATTGCTTGGGAGGTGCTGCGATCTGATGGCAAATACAGAAACTACTACTTTAACGTCCTCTAACGGACCGAATCGTCAATTTATCTTATTGTTACTTTTTAGAATTTTGTTCACTCGTTGTTTCAAATACGTCATATTTTGATATTTTAAAGCAAAGATCGAAATTTTTTAAGTTATTTACTCAGAAAATTAGTAATCGACGGGAAATGTCTCTTTTTCATGAAAAAGTGAATTTCCAGCCTAATAGTCGTGATTGTATCAATAAACGCCGATATTCAAGAAAAACGACTTAAATATTTGCCTTTGTGATCAATTATGGAATTTCTTTTATTTAATTCTTAAATTATTAAAAAATGATAGAAACACGCAATTTCAAGTCAAAAATGCTTTTAATAGGATTGAAAACGAATATTTCTTTTTAATTGCAAAAAATTGGGTGAAGAAATAGCATTTGTAATAACAGTTTTAATATCCGTCGTCAGATAGCAGCACTTCCCAAGGGCTAAAATTTTAGTCGATATGATCCGTCAAGAGATGGCAGCACCGTCGAGTTCCTCGTTTTCTCGCTGAAATACACGATTTAGTACCAGGAGAATAGGAGCTCACAGGAGCTCACCTATTCGGTACCGGGTCGGACAGTGCTGGCAGTTACTTTCATGAACTAAAAATATTATATTGCTTTGGAGGTGCTGCGATCTGACGGCAAATACAGAAACTACTACTTTAACGTCCTCTAACGGCCCAAATCGTCAATTTATCTTATTGTTACTTTTTTAGAATGTTGTTCACTCATTGTATCAAATACGTCATATTTTGATATTTTAAAGCAAAGATCGGAATTATTCATGTTATTTACTCGGAAAATTAGTTATCAACGGGAAATGTCTCTTTTTCATGAAAAAGTGAATTTCCAGCCTAATAGTCGTGATTGTATCAATAAACGCCGATATTCAAGAAAAACGACTTAAATATTTGCCTTTGTGATCAATTATGGAATTTCTTTTATTTAATTCTTAAATTAATCAAAAATGATAGAAACACGCAATTTCAAGACAAAAATGCCTTTAATAGGCTTGAAAACGAATATTTCTTTTTAATTGCAAAAAATTGGGTGAAGAAATAGCATCTGTAATAACGGTTTTAATGTCCGTCGTCAGATAGCAGCACCTCCCAAGGGCTAAAATTTTAGTCGATATGATCCGTCAAGAGATGGCAGCACCGTCGAGTTCCTCGTTTTCTCGCTGAAAAACACGATTTAGTACCAGGAGAATAGGAGCTCACAGGAGCTCACCTATTCGGTACCGGGTCGGACAGTGCTGCCATCTGTTGGTTACTTTCATGAACTAAAAATATTACATTGCTTGGGAGGTGCTGCGATCTGACGGCAAATACAGAAACTACTACTTCAACGTCCTCTAACGGACCAAATCGTCAATTTATCTTATTGTTACTTTTTTAGAATGTTGTTCACTCATTGTATCAAATACGTCATATTTTGATATTTTAAAGCAAAGATCGAAATTTTTCAAGTTATTTACTCAGAAAATTAGTAATCGACGTGAAATGTCTCTTTTTCATGAAAAAGTGAATTTCCAGCCTAATAGTCGTGATTGTATCAATAAACGCCGATATTCAAGAAAAACGACTTAAATATTTGCCTTTGTGATCAATTATGGAATTTCTTTTATTTAATTCTTAAATTAATCAAAAATGATAGAAACACGCAATTTCAAGTCAAAAATGCTTTTAATAGGATTGAAAACGAATATTTCTTTTTAATTGCAAAAATTGGGTGAAGAAATAGCATTTGTAATAACGGTTTTAATGTCCGTCGTCAGATAGCAGCACCTCCCAAGGGCTAAAATTTTAGTCGATATGATCCGTCAAGAGATGGCAGCACCGTCGAGTTCCTCGTTTTCTCGCTGAAAAACACGATTTAGTACCAGGAGAATAGGAGCTCACAGGAGCTCACCTATTCGGTACCGGGTCGGACAGTGCTGGCAGTTACTTTCATGAACTAAAAATATTACATTGCTTGGGAGGTGCTGCGATCTGACGGCAAATACAGAAACTACTACTTTAACGTCCTCTAACGGACCAAATCGTCAATTTATCTTATTGTTACTTTTTTAGAATGTTGTTCACTCATTGTATCAAATACGTCATATTTTGATATTTTAAAGCAAAGTTCGAAATATTTCAAGGTATTTACTCAGAAAATTAGTAATCGACGGGAAATGTCTCTTTTTCATGAAAAAGTGAATTTCCAGCCTAATAGTCGTGATTGTATCAATAAACGCCGATATTCAATAAAAACGACTTAAATATTTGCCTTTGTGATCAATTATGGAATTTCTTTTATTTAATTCTTAAATTATTAAAAAATGATAGAAACTCGCAATTTCAAGTCAAAAATGCTTTTAATAGGATTGAAAACGAATATTTCTTTTTAATTGCAAAAAATTGGGTGAAGAAATAGCATTTGTAATAACAGTTTTAATATCCGTCGTCAGATAGCAGCACCTCCCAAGGGCTAAAATTTTAGTCGATATGATCCGTCAAGAGATGGCAGCACCGTCGAGTTCCTCGTTTTCTCGCTGAAATACACGATTTAGTACCAGGAGAATAGGAGCTCACAGGAGCTCACCTATTCGGTACCGGGTCGGACAGTGCTGCCATCTGTTGGTTACTTTCATGAACTAAAAATATTACATTGCTTGGGAGGTGCTGCGATCTGACGGCAAATACAGAAACTACTACTTTAACGTCCTCTAACGGACCAAATCGTCAATTTATCTTATTGTTACTTTTTAGAATGTTGTTCACTCATTGTATCAAATACGTCATATTTTGATATTTTAAAGCAAACATCGAAATTTTTCAGAGTTATTTACTCAGAAAATTAGATATCAACGGGAAATGTCTCTTTTTCATGAAAAAGTGAATTTCCAGCCTAATAGTCGTGATTGTATCAATAAACGCCGATATTCAAGAAAAACGACTTAAATATTTGCCTTTGTGATCAATTATGGAATTTCTTTTATTTAATTCTTAAATTTATCAAAAATGATAGAAACACGCAATTTCAAGTCAAAAATGCTTTTAATAGGCTTGAAAACGAATATTTCTTTTAATTGCAAAAAATTGGGTGAAGAAATAGCATTTGTAATAACAGTTTTAATATCCGTCGTCAGATAGCAGCACCTCCCAAGGGCTAAAATTTTAGTCGATATGATCCGTCAAGAGATGGCAGCACCGTCGAGTTCCTCGTTTTCTCGCTGAAATACACGATTTAGTACCAGGAGAATAGGAGCTCACAGGAGCTCACCTATTCGGTACCGGGTCGGACAGTGCTGCCATCTGTTGGATACTTTCATGAACTAAAAATATTATATTGCTTTGGAGGTGCTGCGATCTGACGGCAAATACAGAAACTACTACTTTAACGTCCTCTAACGGACCAAATCGTCAATTTATCTTATTGTTACTTTTTTAGAATGTTGTTCACTCATTGTATCAAATACGTCATATTTTGATATTTTAAAGCAAAGTTCGAAATATTTCAAGGTATTTACTCAGAAAATTAGTAATCGACGGGAAATGTCTCTTTTTCATGAAAAAGTGAATTTCCAGCCTAATAGTCGTGATTGTATCAATAAACGCCGATATTCAAGAAAAACGACTTAAATATTTGCCTTTGTGATCAATTATGTAATTTCTTTTATTTAATTCTTAAATTAATCAAAAATGATAGAAACACGCAATTTCAAGTCAAAAATGCTTTTAATAGGATTGAAAACGAATATTTCTTTTTAATAGCAAAAAATTGGGTGAAGAAATAGCATTTGTAATAACAGTTTTAATATCCGTCGTCAGATAGCAGCACCTCCCAAGGGCTAAAATTTTATTCGATATGATCCGTCAAGAGATGGCAGCACCGTCGAGTTCCTCGTTTTCTCGCTGAAAACACGATTTACTACCAGGAGAATAGGAGCTCACAGGAGCTTACCTATTCGGTACCGGGTCGGACAGTGCTGCCAGTTACTTTCATGAACTAAAAATATTACATTGCTTTGGAGGTGCTGCGATCTGACGGCAAATACAGAAACTACTACTTTAACGTCTTCTAACGGACCAAATCGTCAATTTATCTTATTGTTACTTTTTTAGAATGTTGTTCACTCATTGTATCAAATACGTCATATTTTGATATTTTAAAGCAAAGATCGAAATTTTTCAAGTTATTTACTCAGAAAATTAGTAATCGGCGGGAAATGTCTCTTTTTCATGAAAAAATGAATTTCCAGCCTAATAGTCGTGATTGTATCAATAAACGCCGATATTCAAGAAAAACGACTTAAATATTTGCCTTCGTGATCAATTATGGAATTTCTTTTATTTAATTCTTAAATTATTTAAAAATGATAGAAACACGCAATTTCAAGTCAAAAATGCTTTTAATAGGCTTGAAAACGAATATTTCTTTTTAATTGCAAAAAATTGGGTGAAGAAATAGCATTTGTAATAACAGTTTTAATATCCGTCGTCAGATAGCAGCACCTCCCAAGGGCTAAAATTTTAGTCGATATGATCCGTCAAGAGATGGCAGCACCGTCGAGTTCCTCGTTTTCTCGCTGAAAAACACGATTTAGTACCAGGAGAATAGGAGCTCACAGGAGCTCACCTATTCGGTACCGGGTCGGACAGTGCTGCCATCTGTTGGTTACTTTCATGAACTAAAAATATTACATTGCTTGGGAGGTGCTGCGATCTGACGGCAAATACAGAAACTACTACTTTAACGTCCTCTAACGGACCAAATTGTCAATTTATCTTATTGTTACTTTTTTAGAATTTTGTTCACTCGTTGTTTCAAATACGTCATATTTTGATATTTTAAAGCAAAGTTCGAAATATTTCAAGGTATTTACTCAGAAAATTAGTAATCGACGGGAAATGTCTCTTTTTCATGAAAAAGTGAATTTCCAGCCTAATAGTCGTGATTGTATCAATAAACGCCGATATTCAAGAAAAACGACTTAAATATTTGCCTTTGTGATCAATTATGGAATTTCTTTTATTTAATTCTTAAATTAATCAAAAATGATAGAAACACGCAATTTCAAGTCAAAAATGCTTTTAATAGGATTGAAAACGAATATTTCTTTTTAATTGCAAAAAATTGGGTGAAGAAATAGCATTTGTAATAACAGTTTTAATATCCGTCGTCAGATAGCAGCACCTCCCAAGGGCTAAAATTTTAGTCGATATGATCCGTCAAGAGATGGCAGCACCGTCGAGTTCCTCGTTTTCTCGCTGAAATACACGATTTAGTACCAGGAGAATAGGAGCTCACAGGAGCTCACCTATTCGGTACCGGGTCGGACAGTGCTGCCAGTTACTTTCATGAACTAAAAATATTATATTGCTTTGGAGGTGCTGCGATCTGACTGCAAATACAGAAACTACTACTTTAACGTCCTCTAACGGCCCAAATCGTCAATTTATCTTATTGTTACTTTTTTAGAATGTTGTTCACTCATTGTATCAAATACGTCATATTTTGATATTTTAAAGCAAAGATCGGAATTATTCATGTTATTTACTCGGAAAATTAGTTATCAACGGGAAATGTCTCTTTTTCATGAAAAAGTGAATTTCCAGCCTAATAGTCGTGATTGTATCAATAAACGCCGATATTCAAGAAAAACGACTTAAATATTTGCCTTTGTGATCAATTATGGAATTTCTTTTATTTAATTCTTAAATTAATCAAAAATGATAGAAACACGCAATTTCAAGACAAAAATGCCTTTAATAGGCTTGAAAACGAATATTTCTTTTTAATTGCAAAAAATTGGGTGAAGAAATAGCATCTGTAATAACGGTTTTAATGTCCGTCGTCAGATAGCAGCACCTCCCAAGGGCTAAAATTTTAGTCGATATGATCCGTCAAGAGATGGCAGCACCGTCGAGTTCCTCGTTTTCTCGCTGAAAAACACGATTTAGTACCAGGAGAATAGGAGCTCACAGGAGCTCACCTATTCGGTACCGGGTCGGACAGTGCTGCCATCTGTTGGTTACTTTCATGAACTAAAAATATTACATTGCTTGGGAGGTGCTGCGATCTGACGGCAAATACAGAAACTACTACTTCAACGTCCTCTAACGGACCAAATTGTCAATTTATCTTATTGTTACTTTTTTAGAATTTTGTTCACTCGTTGTTTCAAATACGTCATATTTTGATATTTTAAAGCAAAGACCGAAATTTTTTAAGTTATTTACTCAGAAAATTAGTAATCGACGGGAAATGTCTCTTTTTCATGAAAAAGTGAATTTCCAGCCTAATAGTCATGATTGTATCAATAAACGCCGATATTCAAGAAAAACGACTTAAATATTTGCCTTTGTGATCAATTATGTAATTTCTTTTATTTAATTCTTAAATTAATCAAAAATGATAGAAACACGCAATTTCAAGTCAAAAATGCTTTTAATAGGATTGAAAACGAATATTTCTTTTTAATAGCAAAAATTGGGTGAAGAAATAGCATTTGTAATAACAGTTTTAATATCCGTCGTCAGATAGCAGCACCTCCCAAGGGCTAAAATTTTATTCGATATGATCCGTCAAGAGATGGCAGCACCGTCGAGTTCCTCGTTTTCTCGCTGAAAACACGATTTACTACCAGGAGAATAGGAGCTCACAGGAGCTTACCTATTCGGTACCGGGTCGGACAGTGCTGCCAGTTACTTTCATGAACTAAAAATATTACATTGCTTTGGAAGTGCTGCGATCTGACGGCAAATACAGAAACTACTACTTTAACGTCTTCTAACGGACCAAATCGTCAATTTATCTTATTGTTACTTTTTAGAATGTTGTTCACTCATTGTATCAAATACGTCATATTTTGATATTTTAAAGCAAAGTTCGAAATATTTCAAGTTATTTACTCAGAAAATTAGTAATCGGCGGGAAATGTCTCTTTTTCATGAAAAAATGAATTTCCAGCCTAATAGTCGTGATTGTATCAATAAACGCCGATATTCAAGAAAAACGACTTAAATATTTGCCTTTGTGATCAATTATGGAATTTCTTTTATTTAATTCTTAAATTATTTAAAAATGATAGAAACACGCAATTTCAAGTCAAAAATGCTTTTAATAGGCTTGAAAACGAATATTTCTTTTTAATTGCAAAAAATTGGGTGAAGAAATAGCATTTGTAATAACAGTTTTAATATCCGTCGTCAGATAGCAGCACCTCCCAAGGGCTAAAATTTTAGTCGATATGATCCGTCAAGAGATGGCAGCACCGTCGAGTTCCTCGTTTTCTCGCTGAAAAACACGATTAGTACCAGGAGAATAGGAGCTCACATGAGCTCACCTATTCGGTACCGGGTCGGACAGTGCTGCTATCTGTTGGATACTTTCATGAACTAAAAATATTACATTGCTTTGGAGGTGCTGCGATCTGACGGCAAATACAGAAACTACTACTTTAACGTCCTCTAACGGACCAAATTGTCAATTTATCTTATTGTTACTTTTTTAGAATTTTGTTCACTCATTGTATCAAATACGTCATATTTTGATATTTTAAAGCAAAGTTCGAAATATTTCAAGGTATTTACTCAGAAAATTAGTAATCGACGGGAAATGTCTCTTTTTCATGAAAAAGTGAATTTCCAGCCTAATAGTCGTGATTGTATCAATAAACGCCGATATTCAATAAAAACGACTTAAATATTTGCCTTTGTGATCAATTATGGAATTTCTTTTATTTAATTCTTAAATTAATCAAAAATGATAGAATCACGCAATTTCAAGTCAAAAATGCTTTTAATAGGATTGAAAACGAATATTTCTTTTTAATTGCAAAAAATTGGGTGAAGAAATAGCATTTGTAATAACAGTTTTAACATCCGTCGTCAGATAGCAGCACCTCCCAAGGGCTAAAATTTTAGTCGATAGGATCCGTCAAGAGATGGCAGCACCGTCGAGTTCCTCGTTTTCTCGCTGAAAAACACGATTTAGTACCAGGAGAATAGGAGCTCACAGGAGCTCACCTATTCGGTACCGGGTCGGACAGTGCTGCCATCTGTTGGTTACTTTTATGAACTAAAAATATTACATTGCTTGGGAGGTGCTGCGATCTGATGGCAAATACAGAAACTACTACTTTAACGTCCTCTAACGGACCGAATCGTCAATTTATCTTATTGTTACTTTTTTAGAATTTTGTTCACTCGTTGTTTCAAATACGTCATATTTTGATATTTTAAAGCAAAGATCGAAATTTTTTAAGTTATTTACTCAGAAAATTAGTAATCGACGGGAAATGTCTCTTTTTCATGAAAAAGTGAATTTCCAGCCTAATAGTCGTGATTGTATCAATAAACGCCGATATTCAAGAAAAACGACTTAAATATTTGCCTTTGTGATCAATTATGGAATTTCTTTTATTTAATTCTTAAATTATTAAAAATGATAGAAACACGCAATTTCAAGTCAAAAATGCTTTTAATAGGATTGAAAACGAATATTTCTTTTTAATTGCAAAAAATTGGGTGAAGAAATAGCATTTGTAATAACAGTTTTAATATCCGTCGTCAGATAGCAGCACTTCCCAAGGGCTAAAATTTTAGTCGATATGATCCGTCAAGAGATGGCAGCACCGTCGAGTTCCTCGTTTTCTCGCTGAAATACACGATTTAGTACCAGGAGAATAGGAGCTCACAGGAGCTCACCTATTCGGTACCGGGTCGGACAGTGCTGCCAGTTACTTTCATGAACTAAAAATATTATATTGCTTTGGAGGTGCTGCGATCTGACTGCAAATACAGAAACTACTACTTCAACGTCCTCTAACGGACCAAATCGTCAATTTATCTTATTGTTACTTTTTTAGAATGTTGTTCACTCATTGTATCAAATACGTCATATTTTGATATTTTAAAGCAAAGATCGAAATTTTTCAAGTTATTTACTCAGAAAATTAGTAATCGACGTGAAATGTCTCTTTTTCATGAAAAAGTGAATTTCCAGCCTAATAGTCGTGATTGTATCAATAAACGCCGATATTCAAGAAAAACGACTTAAATATTTGCCTTTGTGATCAATTATGGAATTTCTTTTATTTAATTCTTAAATTAATCAAAAATGATAGAAACACGCAATTTCAAGTCAAAAATGCTTTTAATAGGATTGAAAACGAATATTTCTTTTTAATTGCAA
>CM073764.1:2460040-2494510 GCA_037127475.1 Arma custos
TTATTATTAGTATTATTTAATTATTATTTTTAGTTTTATTTATTTTTAAGCGGATTTTTTCCAACATTTTGCCTGCTATTGTAAAACTTATCTATAAAAGCTTAAAAACTTATCTATAAAAACTTTAATTAATTGAAATCACTGTTCCTTAAATCTGTAAAGGAAGTCCGGAACATGTATTTACACTTATGCAGCTTGTATATGCAAAATTTCAAATAAAGTTGTTTATTGAAGAGGCAACGTTTCGACCCAGATTAGCAGGTCTTCTTCAGGGCTGTCGAGGTTTAAATACCTATCTTAAAAAATCTCCGTTTCCAGTTAGTTATGTGTTTGTGGCGAATTCATACCGAGGCCCCCGCCCCTTCCTCGCCAGTCCTGAAGAAAACCTGCAATGTCGGTCGAAACGTTGGCACTTTAATAAATATTTCTCACTATTTAAGAGAAAGTTATTGACCTCCACCCGGACCATTTTCTTCCACGAATATAATAATTGTATGAAAAATAATATTTGTTCAAAATAATCACTCCTCCATTGCCTCCATAATAAACCTTTACTTATAAACTTTTACTACAATAGTACTGTTGTAAATTGCCTTCCTATTTTCAAGTGCTAATTACTCGATCATTCTTTTTGTTAATATAATAATATTTTAACCTAGATAATGTTTTAAATCCTGTTTTACATCATTAATGTAATACAAATATATTTGTTTGCACATTGTCAATTGCAGTGAGTATTTTTAGATTTTTGTTTGTACTGTTTTCAAAACACAGTGTCTTAATACTTCAGAATATATTTTGACCTCCATACATTTACTCCTTTATATAAATTTAAACCATAATTTAAAATAAAAATTAATGAATGAACCATACGAGACCCGATCAACATGAATGAATGCTTTTCTAACGTATCCCAAACCCGGGGACCGGAAACATCAATGACAACTTACTCTATCTTATTTATTAATCGAACATTACTATCGATAGCTGCTTTGTGTGCGTTGTACGTGTGTGTATAACTAGAACGAGCTACGTTATCTCTGACGTTTCTAGATAAAAACTAAACGACCATTCATAAAATAACATCGATATAAAACGAAGGAAAATCAGTTTACTAAAATAGGAATAGCTTTTGGCCTTAAGGTTGTTAACTTATATTATTTAACTTCACTTTCTCCAGAGCAATTCCATTCATTTATTTATTTTGTACATATGAAGCAGTTATTCAACCTGCAAAAACATACGAACGAAATTCGTCAGAAGTATCTGAAAAATCCACAGAATTAAAAAAAAAATACATATACATACACACACACTCATATATATATATATATATATATATATATATATATATATATATATACTGTCCCAATATATTAATATGTATATGTACAGGTATGTGTGTGTGTATATTTATATATATATACAGTCCCTGGCCATATTAATATGACCACTGGATATATTCGTTCTTGTTACATGTTTGCATTATATTTTTGTATTACGCATACAAATCTACAATATAAATCGAGTTTAAATATTGGTTTTATAAGTAAGTTAGTTATCTGATAATAATATGATATTGAAAAAAATAGTTTCGAAAATAAATCTTTATTTTTTAAAAAATATTTTGTGGTGTCACCCTATTTACACCCTATTTTACATATTGATGAAAAAAAAAAACAATCAAAATAGTTAAAATATATGATACAGATAATAAATCAATAATAAACTTACCGAATCCGACTTGTATTTAATGAAAAAGAAACAATAAATCCACAAAAATTTCAAACACAAATTATCCACGTCATCACTCGTAAAATAAAATGGCTGTACTAAAACCAATGCTGCCATTACTAAAAAAAAAAATACTTTAAAAAATTTATAACACTGTTGCCATTACTTAAAACAGAAGACACGCGAAAGTATATAAAAAAATTAGGAAAAAACAAAAAGAAAATAATCTTTTTTTGGTGGTCACATTAATATGTCCAGGGACTCTATGTATATATATATAAAAAGGCATATTCTATTGATTACTTTCTCTTACTCAATCAATAATATATGCTGTTGGCTGTGAGCCCACGCAGCCCTTGAGCATACATTAGGCAATGAAGGCAAAAGAAAGTACATTAAAGTCAAGAGTCAATAATATCTGACACACAGAGAGGAAAGAAATCCCTAATGAAATCCCCAATGTTTCCACAAAACTAGATAGTTAAGGATCTGAGAATTAAACCTCAACTGGTAGTTTATGTGAATTAGAAATAAAATATCGTCCTAAAGGTGGGGAGATTTCGGAATAGCCTATATTAGGTATTTACTTACCTTAGAGGCTTCATAGTCCTCGGATGGTCCCAAAAGACACCATCTTGAGGTTGGTGGACCAGCTTGCTCGTACTGAAAGTGTCTCATCTACCTTAACATAATTACTCTTTAGGGGTATTGCTTCACTGGAGGTGACTGATATCCATAAATAATTAAATAGAAATCTATTTTCCATTAGGTAAATAAGAATTAATCTCAGTTTAAACCTTCCAAGGTCTAAACATTTTTAAACCAAACAAGACTACAGTAACAAATGATATAAACTAATTTTAAAATACAATTCGAAAAAAGAACCTTAATTAACGGAATTTATAATGATACCTCTCTACATTCTTCGTTTAAATATTGTAAAAGGATGAACACAAATTTTCTTACTCCAGTAGGTGTAAGTTATCTCTCCTACCTAACATTCCTATTTAAATTTAAGGAAGAAATAGTTGGGGGTGCAGTCAATCAAAACACCAAAATAAGCATAACTTATTTATTATGTGCCGACGTTTTGGCCTACAATGTAGGCCATCTTCAGGGCGAATAAAACACGTTACAGCTTGGGGAGCTCAGACACAAGTCAGGAACGTTTCCTAATCAGAAGTCTTGTGTCTGAGCTCCCCAAGCTGTAACGTGTTTTATTCGCTCTGAAGATGGCCTACATTGTAGGCCGAAACGTCGGCACATAATAAATAAGTTATGCTTATTTTGGTGTTTTGATTGACTGCACCCCCAACTATTTCTTCCTTAAATTAGAAGATACAGTCGACCAACTCTTCTCTAACATTCCTATTTAAAACTTGTTTTACAAACATATAAATGATATATTTCCTCTAATATATACGTTTATGTACACATATTTTTTCTTTTTCTCCCTTGAAGCTTTCGTTTGGGTTCGCCAATCGTTGGTATTTTTATCAGTATGCAGAGCTTTGTTATTAACAAAGTGCAGTGCTTTTGTGGCAAGTCTAAATATTTTTTATAATTATTGGTAATTTTTTATGAGTTATAAATGTTTTTATTTTTTAAAGAGAAAAGAACTAAATATTTTTGATTGGAAAGTTTGTATTAGTTTTCTGTGAGTCTGTTTAGCTATTTAAATTTGTAATGAATATGTTCAAACTAGTTTTAGTGATTAAGTGTAAGTGTTTAATTTTGTTCTTCTTTCTAATTTGGGTTTTTTTCTGAATAGAGAATTAGGTCCATTTTAAGATTTAGTGACTGAAGTTTTTTCTGAATACATGTGATAACTCGATTTCATTCTCCTATCAAAGGTTATTCCAAGCTATTGTACTTTGTCTTTATTAAGGTCAATTTTAGTTTTGTAAAGGTAATTTGCTTAATCTACATTCAGTGATAAAAATTACAAGATGATTAAAAAAAGAGGGATGGATGTTTGTAGTTCATATTGTTAAATGTATTTTCATATTGTTACGGCCTCACAAAGGAAGGCGGAAGCGGGGGATTAGCGGCTTAAGTCCGTCAGCGGGAGACGTTAAAATAGGATTAGGACCGTTCTAGATCGTCTCCTATTGTCGGAAAAGGATTAAGAAGATTCCGGAATTGTCTGGCCCCTTCGTGTTCTAGAATGTTCGGCCTTGCCTCTTTAAATACTTCCCTCACCTCGAGGCAGTCAGTCTTAGCCTGAGAGAAGACCAGTGAAGATCTGTGATAAGTGAATATCAGTGTGATAAACTAGTCAGTGTTGAACCGGCCAGTGTAACAAGTGTATCAGTGAACTGTGACAGTCTCGCGAGTGTAATAAACTGTTTCTGTTTGTCAGTTTGTCATACTTGGAGAATCTTCGGTCGGTGGACTAGTGAACTGTAAGTGTTAATTATTAGTTATAAATTGTAGTGTAATATATTCATAGAAACTATTGTAACTAGTTAAGCTATCTAGAATTAATAATATCTAATATTATTGTAATAATTAAATAGGAGTTAGGCCTAGATAATAAATGTTTAGAATATTGTTATTATAAATTTATATTAGTTCAATAATTTAATTGTTAATAGTTTAATTGTATCCTTTTTATCATTTTGTTAATAAATATTAGTATCTTTAATTAAGGAATAGCTTAATTCATTTTTAATACCCAGTAGCCCGTAACAATATGTTATTTTATTAATGCTTCTACGCTTATTAATACATACATAAACATCTATTCAGTTAGAACCAACATGTATACACAGTCCTCCCACTAACTAGCAAGCCACCATTGTATGCTAATAGCTGTGCATAGTTCAATTGAAAACGAGGTAATTGAGAACGAGCTATTTCTTATCAGATTAAAGTCGAAATGATTAATGTTTTCTGGCACCGTTAACTTCAATAGTATGAACTGACCTGCATTTCTCCACTCATAATTTTATGCAAATCAGAAAAATAATAATAATAATCACGAATGTTCATCCATTTATAAAATTCAGACAGTAACAGAGATAAAAAACTTAACATTAGGGTGGAAGAAATTTAAATTTAATAATAAATGTCGATAGATAGGTAATTTATAAATCGAAATAATTTGTCTGTATTCAGAGAAAATATCGATTAATAAACAACAACATAAATTCCATTATTTCAGCCATATAACAATACATAGTAATAAACCAATTACGTATTATTGTTTTTGATTTTTGAGTGTTAAAGGAGGTTTATATTAAATTGAATGTGAAACTCAGAAGTGAGGTTTTAAACTAGAAGTAATGAAACTGAAAACATTAAAATTTTCAAGGAAAATTAAATTTTGCAAGAGAATAAAAAAAAAGAAGACATTTCAAACGCAAATTATAATTAACTAAAGCATTTAACAGCTTCTGAAATTGCTAGATGGTTGACTTGAACACAACAACGAATTTGTTTTTGTTTTCCGAAACTGATGTCTCTTAGATTTTTTGTTTTTTAAGTACATCGATTTTTAAGGTAAACAGAGCTTAAGTATCAAATAAAGTGTTTATAGCGCAATGAATATATATATAAATAGCTATGTGTGTGTGTGTATATATATATATATATATATATATATATATATATATATACACACACACGTATATATATATATATATATATATATATATATATATATATATATATATATATATATATATATATATATGTATATATATATATATGTATATATATACATATACATACCTATTTTAAAAATGAAACATAAGGATATTTTTTCAAATCCCTATATTGAGTGTACTCTTGAGCTCATATATAATTATTTAAAACCAATTCCAGTGTTATGTTCTATATTTTGTTAAGTTAATTCGTATTTTTTTATTAAGATTTTTTTTTTGCAAGTCGTGATTATTTTTGTTAATAGAAGTTAAAAATATAAGAAAAAATGTAGGTATCATTGTGAATCTTTTTCATTTTTACTTCTCCATATAGTACAAAGTAGGTTGAAACGTCAGCACAAATAAAAAATAAGTCTTGACTTATTTGGTGTTTTTTTTTACTGCACCCCCCCCCCCCCAACTCCATTATATCATCCAGTCAATTACTTTCCTCTCTAACATAAATTTAAATAATTAATTAAAACATTAAATGACATGAAAAACTAGAATCTAAGGAAATTATTTCTACGAAAAAATAAACGGAAAAATACAGTGTCTGAAGAAGCTCTAAAATACAACTGACGTCAAAGACTACTGCTAAGTATCGGTGTAAATAGTTGTAATCTATATTTTGTTCCGAGAAAGACGGCGATTTTGAATACTTTTTCATTTTCAAATGAAAAAGGATGTTGTAAACGGTGTAATAAAGTTAATAGCACGGGAGCCTAAGATCTCATAAATTATAAGCTGAAGATAGAAAACCTTGGCTCAGGTAAAATTGCAGGGGATTTACACAGGTGAGTTGCAGCTTCTTTCTGCAAACTTAGTCAACTGCACTAAATTACTTCCTTAGTGACACGGTCATTAGTCTATTGTGGTTTTATGGTTTAAAATGATAAAAAAATAAAACTATACCACCACAAAAGCTGAACGGGTCTGGGGTTCAGTACATAGTAGAGACTGTTTCATGGGCAACGGTTCTGCAAGGAGGTGACGTCCCAAATCACGCTCCACCGCCAGATTTTCCCCATTGTTTTGGGTACCCTATTTTTAAAATATATTGTAGAGGTTGGGTGAACCACAGGAGGGTCCCAGATCTCATATGATCCATCTCCGGCTGCAAACAGACAAAATAAAAATCTTCCCAGCAGCGGGATTTGGCAACTCAGGATATCCGGCATGGCAACTCAGTGCCCTACCACTGAGCCACTCCGCTTAAAATTATAAGTACAGTAAAAAAATGAAATAAAATAAAAACTGGTATTTCCGTTTAAACAGTGACTTATTCATTTGATGAAAAATAATAAATCCATCCAATACAAAAGCTTATGATAGGGAAGTTGAAATTCATTTATGATTTGTGATTATATGATTTCAAAATAATTTAATAGAGAACAAAAATTTTAAAAATTGTGTTGCGAGTTGTTGCTCAAAAACAGAAAACTATTTTGTTTACCTAAGTCTTGAAAACTTCTATAGTTTAGAACAGTATCTTGTAGGGAAAAAACTCAGTTCCATCATATTTTTAAAAATTCTTTTTTTTTTTAATTTATTTATTGATATCTACAACTGTATTACAAAAACACAACAAGTAAATAGGCTAATTGATATATAATGATATGATAATGACAAGTAGAGAAACTACCCACTGGTAGTACTCAAATCAAAGTTCAAGTAAGGCGGTCACGTGGCCATCTTCTTTTCAGACACCTCGGAGGATTATCGGGAATTGAAGAGGAAGCTAGGTTTGAAACTAGAGGGTTTGAGTGGTAAAGAAGTTTGTTATGAAAGGATAGATACCGGGTTCGGGCCAAATCAGCAACAAAAGGGACATTAAGGTCGTTATGGATGAGTTTATTCTTGACAAAATAAGGAGCATTGAGGATTTTACGAAGGATTTTGGACTGTAAGGATTGGATACGAGAGGAATTCGATGGCTTAGGGGAGCCCCAAAGCTCTAATCCGTAAGTCCAAATATGGATGGTCATGTAGATGAGTCTTTTGTAGTTAATTGGGAGCTTAGAGCGTTTGTCTAATAAGTGTTGAAGTAGCCTGAAACGTCGTGCGGTTTCTTGTCTTTTCAGTCTTGTATGAGGATTCCAGGTTAATCGTTTGTCAAGGTGCAACCCTAAGTATCGGATCTGTTCTACAGGCACCAGAGGGATATTATTAAAGGTTACTGAAGGGCAGGAAGTCATTGGTTTACGACGTAAGGTAAAAGTGATTTGATGCGATTTTTGAGAATTTATTTTAATTCTCCAGTTTTGACACCATTCTTCAAGATCAGTGATATGGGATTGGAGGCTTTGGGATGCACTACATGGATTGGTGTTGATTGATAATACACATGTATCATCAGCATAAAAAAAAATCTAAAATATATTTTTATGAATAATTTAGGTAATGTCTAAAAGTGTTAAGTGTTGATGTTAATTCATTTAACATTACTTTATTAAACATTAACCCCATGGTTAATCTGACGATTTTTCAGTTTTGCTCCTAAATTTTGCTAAGTACAACTAGAACAGGGATCATTAACGAGTGCCTGACACCGTACACATTTCCTGCTGAGGGAAGAATATCTCAGGATACTATACTTTGTTAAAAAAATTCCAAGCCCCTTTGCTGGGCTACTAACCCGCGATGTTAGGCATAGCAGGTTTTTATGCTAACCACTATACCACAAGTGATCCGGTCAATTATAGTATCTATGCCTATTCGGTACGCTTAAAAATATCATGATCTACTTGGAAACTAATACCGGTTTCCCAATTTAATCATATATATATCCATCATCACTTTACAACTCTTCTGAGTATTTATCATTCAGAAAAGTGAAGTATGCGCGCGTCATAACTTGAGATGATACATGTGGCAACAGCCAGTTCGATTGTTTGTCCATACTCGGCTGAGATCCTCAAGAGCAAGGCCACTAAAGACACATGATGCAAAGCCTTCAGAATAATAAGACGAAGAAGAAGGATAAGATAAGATTTGAGATCCAGAAGGCAGTTGATACCTTGGTACCACGGAGCCAACCAACCAACAGGTAATTGAGGAACTGTGGGACTAGAACCGACAGGAAACCGGACGCCCGTGAGTTCTGTCTCATTCAGCTTTCCCTCATCGATATATCAGTCGTCCTTCGTCATCGTGGAAAATAGCGACGTATCTTTCTGAGGAAACTACTATATATATATATATATATATATTATGTTTTAGTTCTCGAGTTTCAGTCCTTCTTTAAACTTCCTAGGCGATGTTTCAAAACTCTGCTCTGATGCTCTGACAGTGAAAAAATTAGCTGATATATAAGCTAATGTGATTCAACAATTAAATAAACTGCTGTTCGTAAAAATAGATTACTTACTCATTGATCATAGCTATTGCAGTATAAACATTTTATGATATATTTCGAAGTAAGTGATTAATGATAAACTGATCCATTCTTTGGAACTTGTAAGTACACCCTGTCTATTACAACTTACACATGTCATTTTATGTTTATTTTAGTATGCTACTTAATGATTTTACTAAAAGCTCATTTTTTCACTGTCAAACATGAGTATGAGACTAACCTAGTCTCGAAACGTCGCCTAAGAAGTTTATAGAAGGACTGAAACTCGAGAACTAAATCATAATATATATATATTTTTTTTTGACATAAGTCAGCGAGATCCCGATTAAAGTAATGTTCAGTGAACATACTTCCCCGTGTATACCTCGAAAAATTGCGAGATCACAGGGTTATATAGGATCAGTGAAGAGAAAGGATTTGTCTAGCTGGAATGCGTGCCTTGGTAGCTCAGTGGTTAGAGCACCGCGCTAGAAACGCGGGCAACCCGGGTTCGAATCCCGGCCAAGATATAATCTTTTCTCTTCAAAATTAGAAAAAAATGTGTATATATATATATATATATATATATATATATATATATATATATATATATATATATATATAACCTGTACATATATTCCACTCCAACCAATGTAAACATTACAGTAGTCAACTAACAATCGTTAATAGATTATGATGCTTGAATATGACATCGAGTAGTCAGTCAATTGAAGTGACTATCAAACAAATGACTACACATTGGAGGGTTCAATAAATGGTAGAGACCGTACTGTTCCAACTTAAGGGCTTACAATTACATTTCAAGCCAAAAACTAAGAGAATGACACGATTCCCTTTCCCCCAAGACAATTAACTCTCTCTGAACAAAATTCGACTTATTCACCGGAGCCGCAGATTAATGAAAAACTGTAACACATCTCGCATTCATCATTCTCTCTGCAAGCATCCTTATTTAAAATATCCGGATATATCCGGAGCCTATATCAGAGGCTTATCAGAAAAAATGGAACCAACTTTTAAAAATTATAACATACCAGAAATGAGGATAGCACACAAAACAAGAAACCCAATCAAAAACATAATAACAAGTCAAAAGGATAAGATACCAATTCTGGAAATATCTTAAAAAAGAATTACACACTTTTGATTTTGATAAGCCTAAAGTTTTGCATAGAGAGGATAATACTATTAAAAGAAAATATATAGAAGCTTTATTCATAAATGATAAATTAGAAAATACTGTAAATGATAGAAAGGAAGCAGGAGAAATCAGTAAATTATATTCTTCCATAATTTTGAAATTAAAAAAATAATAGATCATAAGATGCCTTATACTTTGAAAACAAATCAGATAATAATTAAAATAACCTGACCATATAACCTACTAGTAGATCTTTAAAAAAAAAAATTTTCCATATATTTCATAATTAATTAATTGATTTGATAAAATATTTTTTAAAATTATATATATAAAAAATAAAAATAATAATAAATAAGTTAAAAAAAAATAAATAAAATAAAATAATTTTGTTATTTTATACTAAAGTCAAATGATTCATAGAACTGAAAAAGGATCTAATAGTTCAAAGATCAAAATTTGGTTTGGTAATGCAATATTATTTATTGGCCATGGAGGACTAATGATCTCCCAAGAATTTTTAAAAGTATGACTTTCCAGGTACCTATACTTATAGTGAGTTATCTTTGGACATTTATGTTAAATTATTTATAGTAATGTAATTATTGTTAATTTATTTATTAAAGTTAAAAGATGCAGGAGAAGAAAAGATTGAGAATGACACCATAGTGTCGAAACGTCTCTAATAGAATGAAAATTAAGAATAAACAACAACTGGAAAACGGTTTTATTTCTCTTACCCTAAATAAATATCCGGAAACTAAAAATTTTTAAATACTTTTAATATAATCTTCATGCATTCATATTCATCTCCTAATCGTTAGTGGTGTAGTAGAGAACTGATAGATAGTTAATGGTAATTAAAAGAAAAGATAGAGACAATAAATGATATGAAGAGCCCATTAAGATTTGAGATGACTCTCAGAAGATGAGTCAATATGAGCCTATTAAAAATAAGCAGGTCGGGAGTTATCTCAAGAAAAGAGCATCTGGATGACCTCTGTCACGATAGTGGCTGTCTTGATAGCCCACCTCTGCTGCGATAGTAACTATCATGATAGTCTATCTTATTATAGCTTATAGCCTGCCACGTCTTCAACTACAGCTAGCGGGGTGGTGTGGGATATTATACACCACCCCGCCAATTTTAATTTAGATTAAAATAGAGTCTGGCACCAAGGATTGCTTTACAAACTCCGGTAATTCCAACCTCCTACATATTTTCTCATTATTCAATCCTATCTCACTAACAGGTCATTCAAAGAAAATCACAATAATATATTTTCTCAATCTGCTGGTGTTCCTCAAGGCAGCATCCTCGGCCCAATCCTCTGCACAGTTTATACAGCTGACATCCCGACCCATCCTAATACTATCCTTACCACGTATGCGGATGACACATGTCCATTATCAGTCAACACTGATCCAGTTATAGCATCCCATACTCTTCAATCCATATCACTGACCTTGAAAAAATGGTGTCAAACTGGAGGATTAAAATAAATTTCCACAAATCCCGTCAAATCACTTTTAACCTCCGTCGTTAACCAATGACCTCCTGCCCTCCTGTATCGTTTAATAACATCCCACTGAATCCTGTAGAACATGTCCGGTACTTAGGAATACACCTTGACAAAAGATTAATTTGGAATCCTCATACTAGACTGAAACAACAAGAATCAACATTTACTAGACAAACGCTTTATGCTCTCAATCAATTACAAAAGACGGAAAAGGAGTTGAGCTTTGGGGCTCCACTAAGCCATCGAATTCCTCTCGTATTCAATCCTTATGATCCAAAATCCTTCGTAAAATCCGTAATGCTCCTTACTTTGTAACGAACAAAGTAATCCATAATGACCTTAATGTTCCATTTGTTGCTGATTTGGCCCGAATTTCCACTCAAACCCACTTTTTTCAAACCTAGCAACCTCTTCAATTCCTGCTTATCCTCCAAGGCATCTGAAAAGAAGATGGCCTCGTGATCTTGAAGTTGAACCTTTTATTTGAGTACTATCATTAGCTTGTTTCTCTACTTGTCTTTTCCTGCCAATGTATACATTCGTTATATTTACTTGATGTATTCTGTTATACAATTGTAAATTTCATTAAATAACTTTTAAAAAGGTTCAAAATAAATGGAATGCGGTTTATTTCATAATGTAATTCACAACAGTTAACATGTCAACCTAAACACCGTATTTTGATTGAAAACTATACATGTTTGAAGATGAACTACCATCTTTACGGTCAACTGATGTGATGAATACCAGAGAAAAATTAAGTTAATGCAGGACTATGAAACTTAGTGCTCGAATTCGGGACATATGTCGACTGCGATTATTGTAACATATCGTAACCGAGGAATAAAATTGAATTTCATAAATTACATTAGTGAATCATTATAACTGTGGGATCTAAAACTCAGACAAAAGACTTACATGGAACGTAGATACAAAATTAAAAAGACAAGAACTGACTAGACGTTACAAACAACTATCACATCTTCTGGAATACAGATCTCCACTTGACTTGAGGAACAAACGACTTATCTATAACAGTATACTAAAACCTATTTGGACATATGGAGCATAACTTTAGGGTTCAGCAAAAAAAGTTCACATACACAAGATACAAACAACACAATCCAAAATTCTCAGAAAAATTATTAATGCACCGTGGTACGTTTCGAATCACACTATACACAACGACATGAACATTCCTACTATAAAATCATATATTCATAACAAATACATAACATTCCACTCATCGACACAATATCACCCAAACCCGCTCGTTCTTCCGCTTTCCTACTCCCTGTTACCTGGACTTGATAATAAAAGATTAAAAAGACATTGGCCAAGAGACCTACTCAACAATTGATATATATATACATATATATTTTTTTTTCCAAAATAACTGGATGATTATAGAGAAAAGCGAAGGAGAAAGACTCTTCAATCAAATTTGCTGGATGCGCAATTGCGCAGGTGCAAATGAAAAATTAAATAATAATAATAATAAAACTCAGATTTTTTGCGGTTGAGCGTGATCTTAGACAAATCGCTTCCCTGCACAACCGTTGTCCAAGAAACAGTAAAGTCTCTACCATTTACTGAACCCAAGACCCTTCATTGGGTTGTAGTGGTACAGAATTGTTTGCTGTCATTATTCAAAGAATGACCTGTCTTAAACCTTATCTAACATTTATCTTGATTTCCTAATTACTTCCTCCTCCTTTTTCCTAATTCCTTGTTATGTAAATATTATTTAATATTATTTTTATTCTTAATTTGTACAGAATTTCTCAGGTGAACCGAAAACTAGGAATAATATACGAAATATCATTAATAAACAAAAACAAAGAACGCTTTTCCAATGGCAATAGTTCTGGAATATCTAAAGGGAAGTGAAATATAGATAATCAATAACTAGATCCAATGGCACAACTCCAGTTGCGCGATCGTAATCAGTCAAGAGAAAATTTACAATCTTATTCTTCAAGCTTTTTTTCAGTTGTTTATAATATTTAAATAAACTCATTACGTAGAGTGTGAGTAAATTGTTATGTTATATCAATTGATAATTAAATGACCATAGAATTGAGTAGCATTCAATCGCAGGAGAGGCGGAAACGTGTAAATTTCCACTCTAAAAAATTATCACAGAAAAAAAATCATAAATGAATGTGCATTGTAAGCGACTAGATGGTTAAGGTTGACCTCAAAGGAAAAATATATACTGGCATTAAAAAAATCTATAGAATAATCTCACAATCTAAGGCAGCTCATATACATTACTTCAAAGAAATCAGGTATTTCAGTGTCTGGACGAAATACACTGATTGATCTGAAGTTCACAGGCTAAATGCAGGCAAAGAAAAATAATATTTTTTTTTATTCTGTTATTAACTGTGCATCGACTCTATGGTATTTAATAAACTCAACCTTCATTCAGGGGGTATGTTAATTTTAAGAAAAATCTGTTGGTTAGATAAATTATTTACTTGTACAATCGTTGGCTTAAAAACAGTAAAGTCTTTACTAATCCATATTAAACCCAAAATAATTTTGGTTATCTTTATGTTTACCTAATCTTGTTCGCAGTAAGGAAGGATTGTAATCGAAACTTTTTTGTATAATTTATTTCAACGGATTTATCCATTTTGACAATTCCTTAGTCGGTTTTGGGCTATTTTCCATAAAAACATAATTCAAAAACATTCAGAAAGATGAAATTTCTTATTTCGGGTTTGTGTTACAACAACTTTTGCATCTTTTTTTAGTAGTAATGTATATAAAATAATAAAAAGTGTAAAACGTGGTAAATAATGACTTCGTATCACTTCATGCTATCATACAGATTTTTATTAGATCCAAAATTCACATTATGCTGTAATTGACTTTAGTTTCTACATAAATGATATACATAAAAAATCCTATTAGATTTTATATCACCCATATGATATTAATAGTTTTATATCAATGAAAATTAAAAATCAGATTTTACATTACATTGACAAAACGAAAGTGGCACAACTTATAAAACTGGAAAGCTTAAAGAAATTATAAGAACGGCATTTGAATGTTAATAGCTAAATACAATTTTTTTCCGTTTCGTGAACTTACCTAACATTTACAGTCCCTGGCCATATTAATGTGACCACCAAGAAAGATTATTTTATTTTTGTTTTTTCCTAATTTTTTTTATAAACTTTCGCGTGTCTTAATAAATTGCTGTTTTAAGCAATGGCAACACTGTTATAAGTTTTTTAAAGTATTTTTTTTTTAGTAATGACAGCACTGGTTTTAGTACAGCCATTTTGTTTTACGAGTGACGGCGTGCATAATTTGTGTTTGAAATTTTTGTGGATATATTGTTTCTTTTTCATTAAATACAAGTCGGATTCTGTAAGTTTATTATTGATTTATTATTTGTATCATATATTTTAACTATTTTGATAGTTTTTTTCATCAATATTTAAAATAGGGTGTAAATAGGGTGACATCACAAAATATTTAAAAAAATACAGATTTATTTTCGAAACTATTTTTTTCAATTTCATATTATTAACAGATAACTAACTTACCAATAAAACTAATATTTAAACTCGATTTACATCATTACGCATACAAAAAGATAATGCAAACATGTAACAAGAACGAATCTATCCAGTGGTCACATTAATATGGCCAGGGACTGTATATATGCTTTGTAGTTATTCTGTAATAATTAATAAATGATGACTTTGTAATACTTGATGCAGATTTTTATTCGATCCATAATTACTTTTTGGGGCACCAATGTATAGTTTTAGGGTGTTCAAGGAAGTATGTGTACTTTCCACAGATTTTTTGAAACGGAACCACATAAAAAATGACTAGAAGAGAAGGAATTTAAATATCAATTTCTCACGTGGTTAAGTGGCTATGAGTGAAGTTGTATCAATTTTTTGATGATACAATCTTGAATCAAGATATACAAAGATTGTGCTCAAGTATTGCAGTGATAACGCTCTACTTGAAGAGCCTTTACCAAGGACGCAGAGGCAGCGGTTGGACTTGCGCAGGAACTGGCGATCGAAGAAGGAAACGTGCCTGGTGGTAACGTGGCATGCAACGTGCCGTCGCACGTGGCCCTTCATCCAACTCACGTATTTTAATACCTTCCTCTTTGTCACACTCCCTATTCCAGGATCGGTTAAATCTGGTATGTGAATTAATAAATGAGGACCATATACCACACGCAACTCCCGTTGTTCCAGATTTCGGGAAAATGGCCCCTTTTGGAAGCGCAGGTAGGAGTGCCACCATATTAAGATAAAATCGGTTCAAGTATAATTTGAGAAAACAAATGCATCTTGGATCAAACTATCTCTATAAAACTGGCATAAATTAGAATTTTAAACTTTTATGTTAAGTATTTATATATTAGGAAGCGAAGTATCTGAGTATGTAGAGCGATAAGTTGCTGGTCAGACGGTTGCGGGTTCAAATCCGGCTGTGACATATAAATACTTAAATTATTAACAGCTATGGATGGTCTCTGTGGCATCTGCAGACCCTCCGTAAAATGGACACACATGTTTCGGGGGAAAATACCCTATAAAAAAAACCCTCAGTTGCGAAAAAACTTGCAATTTAGTGTTATACAGGCCAAATCATCTCCCTGCCTAACCGTTGACTTAGAAGCAGAATATCCCTTTAGTAATTAATGAGCCCAATATCCGAGACGGATTGTAGAAGATTTTATTTTTGTAATAATTAATTTTCAACAGAATTGATAGAAATTTTGATTTACACTTAACAATAATAGACCTTCGAAAGCAATCAATAGAAAATAAAAATATTAAGAAAAGGGCTCGTAATTCTCATAATTGTTACAATTATCGCGCTTTGTACCGAAATTTTACTCCAACAGCTCAGACGTTTAAGAAAATCGAGAAAAAAGCAATTTTAATTATTATCAAAATGTATAAATATAGGTAATTATACAAAATTGTAATTACTATTTTATACGACATCAAATATTATTGATTCATTTATTTAAATAAAACAAAAAATAGATAACGATTCACTTTTTTAGTAAAGATATAGTGCAATATTTAGTCGTTTTTTTTTCAGAAATGAGCCTTCTAGAACAGAGATAATAAATTTCGGTATCTTATATAAATATTTAGATGCTGATTGATTAAATAAATATTTTTTAAAATGCAATTACTATACTTTTTGTTCTCATTCAACATTTGTACAATTAAATTCATGTATAAGATTTTTGATACAAATAAAACAATAAAAAAAAACTGCATGATTATTCACTTTAATCATTAAATTTATGTACGATTGAGAAACATTCGATATCTTTTCACCTTATTTTACTGCGTCACTTTTTTTCTGATTCATGAAAAGAATTAAAAGTCACAAAACTACTTACGTCATTCAGTTTTGAACACTGCGAACAACTAAGAAATTTCAAAAAATTCTTACCTGTAACAAAAAAAAAGTTGTGGTTAGACAAGTATTATTAATGTAAAATTTATCAACATAAATATGTAAATAATGTTGATTAAGATTTGTTCTTCATTAAGTTTAACGATTTTACGAGCACTTCTGAACCATCTTCAAGATATCTAAGTTTAATTGGGGTTGAAGTAAGTTAAAGCACTTAAAAAACGTATACATTTTAATCTAATTAAAATTTAGATGTACTTTAAGTAACATTAATCACCATTTTAACTTTTTAAATATTCTATTTCAGTAAAAAAAGTATTCATGTTTCATTCCTCATGTTTTACTTGCTAAATAAGGAAGCCATTAACGTATTATTTCAAACATGATAACTGATGAGAAAGAAATGGTTTATGATTCTGTAAACTACTACATTTTGTTTTTTGTTTTTTTTTGGGGAGGGGGTCACGTGACGCACCATGATAGAGGGTGCTGGAGTCAGATCCGTGACGAGTAATAAAAACAGCTTAAAGAGACATTCAGACCTTTCTTTGACCAAACTCTATGTGATAAAGTTTCTTGGTCTATTCTTCAAAGAGTTAATATAAGCTTTCGTTATACCATTGGTAATGCCATTCTGGTACTAAACCTGCACCACTACAAACCGTAGAGTAGTAGAGACTGTACTGTTTCATGGACAACGGTTCTGCAAGGAGGTGAATTGACCTAGGGCACGCCCATCCCCCCTTATTTTGGGTACCCTATATTTATATTTTATAGAGGCTGGGTGAGCCCCAGGAGGGTCCTAGATCCTATATGATCCATCTCCGGCTGCAAACTGACTAAATAAAAGTCTTGCCCGCTGTGGGATTACTAGACTGGACCAATATTACTACAATACCAACAATAATACTAGTTTTATATAATATTACTATAAATAGAAATATAAACGCTTAATTGTTTAGTTGGCGTTAAGTTGGACGGCAAGTTTTTGGCATAAGATACATAATAAAATACGATCGATGCCGATACAATTATCCTTCTATATATCAGAAAAAATGTTAACGAGGTTTAATCATCCTAAACATTTCCTATATCCTAAACATCTGAACTGCGTAATAGCTATTATCCTTAATATCGAAAGAAAAAAACAAACAAAATATATTCTCATCCAAGTCCTCTGTTCTTCCTTACTCTTACTTCACGTCAAGAATCCACCCATCCATCCTGCAAGGACCCTCGGAGTCGCCTTCGATTAGCACCTCTTTTGAAATAATCATCTATCCAGATTACACGAAAATCAACAGTCATACTCAAAAAACTACTGAGATTCATTTATCTTGTATGGGGATCTTGTATTTAGAGAGTGAATGGGTGAGGAGTTGAAGGATGTAAGGAGGGTTTTTTTTTTTTTTTTTTTTTAAAAGAAAACACCAAGAAAGAATATGGAGTTTCAACTGCGCACAAGAGATATAAAACCCAAAGAAGAACCTTATGAAATAATTTATAGGACTTTTTGATGGATTTCTTGCCCCGCATGTAGTCCTTTGTAAACCAAGTCTTAAGGTGAACGAAGAGGATATTAGGAGCTTCTGTAATATCTGAACTCGAACTGAAATAGTTTCTGAACTCAACTATATTTTTATTTCCCCGAAGATGGTCCCTCCCCATTTAGCATAACTTCAGGAACAAGTAAAACTCTCAAGAGTAAGGCACCTCAGTGAGTAGGGTGCTCGGTTACTTCAATGACAGAAAAGGTCTTATTTAGTTATTAGCAGTGAATCGATCCTGTGAGATCTTTATACCATTACTAGGGCTCACAAAACAAGTATAAACATGATATTAATGAAAAATCTGGCCATTCATACACTGCCATGCCCCTTTACTCCCTAACTGTTGCCATAGAAACAGTCCTTACCATGTCCCTACACTCAATCCATGAACCTCCATGGTTTATAGTAGGACATGTTATTTATTAATTAAGGAAATACCTAAAGTCATTCCATATTATTCATATAAAAATTTACTATTACATTTTTTTTTTCAAATCATTAATAAGATAAAGACTATTGAAGGGTCCAAGATATCTGTTACATCCTGTTCCATGAAACCTGACAGGAGCATTAAAGGATTAATTTGATTGGTCGGACAACAATATGGAGATATTAAAAGGGATTTGATGGCGGGGGGGGAGGCGAAGGAAAGTGGACGTAATTACACAGGACCTATCGCCTCGGGACAAAAGGGCGGGATTTATTAAAGAGCCGATAAGTGAAAGGCCAAGGATATGGGCCATTAATAATCCTTCCTCTAAAATAAAAGGACTCCAGGACCCTTCAGGACACTGGAAGGAAAGGAAGGCTGGAGCGACCTTGCTACCCGAGCTCTGGTAGCATTCCAGCAAAGTGGTCCTTTCGACCAACAGTGAAAGGAGAAAGTGGTTTTGGCCCGCCCCGAAATTCTCAGCTTCACGTGGGAGTCCGCTTTCTATCTCTCTGCCTCTCTTCTATATTTCCTTCCTCCGCAGTTTTGTTTTCTGTAATTTGTTATTTACTATCTTATGGTGGCATATTCTAATGGACTGACCGATTTAAAAAAAAAAGAAAAGAAATAAATCATAAAAGAAAATACAAGTAGCATATATTGCTTCTTCAAAAGGACGTCATAACTCAAAAAACTTAATTTTTCAATAGAGATATTTGAAAGTTCCATGTGAATTTAAAAAAATAAAGAATTGGGTATTGGTAAAGCAAAGCATTCCTATGTAAATGGCATTGAAATTCTTTTGTTATCCATTAAAAAACTCGAGGCAAATCAGCAGCAAACAGGACATTGAGGTCATAATGGATCACTTTATTCGTAATAAAGGATTTATTGTAAAAATCGGATTTGAGAGAAATTCGATGGCTTAGAAAACCGATTTAGAAGGCTAACAAATTAAGAAAATATTATTCTAAGAAGTAAATATCAGGAGGGATTCGTTCTGGATTATGTTTTATTAAATGTTCTATAATATTACAACAATTAAAAAAGAATGAATGATACATATGATATAAATACATATGCATGACATAAAACCAAGTAGAGAAACTACCCCGTGATAGAACTCAAATAACATTCAACTTAAAAGGTAACGAGATCAGCTTATTTTCAGACATCTCGGAGGATTATCGGAAACTGAACAGCTTGGTTTGAAATAGTGGGTTTCGAGTGGGAATAAAGTTTGTCATGAAATATCGGTTTCGGGCCAAATCTGTAACAAATGGGACATTTAGGTCATTATGGATGACTTAATTCGTAACGAAGAAAGAAGCTTTGAGGATTTTATCCTAAAGTAATATGATAGCTTAATGGAGCGTTGATTATCAATGCTCCATCCTATCGTAAATAGAAAATCTAAATTAAAACCAGAGATAACAATTCTCATTTATAAAACAGTCCTAAGGCCATTAATGATGTACGGCTGTGAAGTCTGGGGAGCAGCATCCTTTACGAAAAGAAAAAGATTGCAAACTTTTCAAAACAAGGTTCTAAGAATCGCAGTGGATGCACCCTGGTTCATCAGAAACAGTCAACTGCACCGTGAATTACAAATAGAAACAATAGACGACCACATAAAAAAAAAATTCAGAAAATTTCATAGCCAACTACCAGCAGTAAAAGGAGCAATAAATTACAACATAGGAAAGCAGACATCATCTCGAAGACTTGTGTAATTATATATTTCTGTGATATTACTAATTTTTTTTTTATTAATTTATTTACTGTTATTTACAACTGTATTACAATTATACAACAAGTAAATAGAATGCGTGTTACATAATGACATGAGAATGACAAGCAGAGAAACTACCCACTGGTAGTACTCAAATCAAAGTTCAAATAAGAAGGTCACGTGGCCATCTTCTTTTCAGACGCCTCGGAGGATTATCGGGAATTTAAGAGGAAGCTAGGTTTGAAACTAGAGGGTTTGAGTGGGAATGAAGTTTGCTATGAAAGGATAGATACCGGGTTCGGGCCAAATCAGCAACAAAAGGGACATTAAGGTCGTTATGGATGATTTTATTCTTAACAAAATAAGGAGCATTGAGGATTTTACGAAGGATTTTGATTGTAGGGATTGGATACGAGAGGAATTCGATGGCTTAGTGGAGCCCTATAGCTCTACTCCGTAAGTCCAAATAGGTCGTATGATGGTCATGTAGATGAGTCTTTTGTAGTTAATTGGAAGCTTAGAGCGTTTGTCTAGTAAGTGTTGAAGTAGCCTGAAACGTCGAGCGGTTTCTTGTCTTTTCAGTCTTGTGTGAGGATTCCAGGTTAATCGTTTGTCGAGGTACCATAAGTATCGGATCTGTTCTACAGGCACCAGTGGGGTATTATTAAAGGATACTGAAGGGCAGGAAGTCATTGGTTTACGACGTAAGGTAAAAGTGATTTGATGTGATTTTTGAGAATTTATTTTAATTCTCCAGTTTTGGCACCATTCTTCAAGATCAGCGATATGGGATTGGAGGCTTTGGGATGCAATAACTGGATTGGTGTTGACTGATAATACACATGTATCATCAGCATACGTGGTAAGGATAGTATTAGGATGAGTTGGGATGTCAGCTGTATAAACTGTATAAAGGATTGGGCCAAGGATACTACCTTGAGGAATATTACTACTTTAAATTTATTTTACAGCTATTTTATATGTAGATTTTTAAAAAATTTTTATATCCTTTTATATGTCACAATTCACTGTTATTTACAGTTAACCAATAGTTATAACGATGTATTTAGTTAGGGGTGTCTAATGTACGAGACTATACCCCCCCAAAATAAATTGTTATCAACTATAAACAATCTATATTATAACAACCATGTAAGGCCCACCAGACCAATCTGGTAAAAATAAATAAAAAAATAAAAAATAGCTTAATGGACCCCCAAAGCTCTATTCCGCTCCTAAGGCCAAATAGTTCTCATAATAGTCATGTATAAGAAGTTTTCTTTGTTCCTGGTGGCTTTATAAATATATAATGTTCTTAATAATCTCTAACTGCAGAAAATGGCAATATTTTGGGCATTGTTTGATAGATAGAAGCATTAGATAAAGATAATATACTTGATAATAGATTTTTGTCAAACAATATGTCAAATGGCAAAGTACTTTTTATCTGTATCTATTGCACATCTAGATTGTAGCACCAAGCGGCAAAAACAAAAGTTACACTTTTGGCAGATTTCGATGTAGTTTTGGAAAGAAGTACAGAAAGACACCACGTATGAAATAGCCATATTTGATTCCTTAATTATTGAGATAACTTTTCAAGTTTGGTATTTTATGTATTGGAAAGAGAATCTAAAACCATATTCTAAAAAAAAAACATAATTCAGAGCACTTTGGACGGACGATGTAATCAATAGGCATACATTAATAAAAAAGAAAGAAAATCTTAAAACCGAAAACCCATCGCTATTCGTTCTGAAATAAAAGCGTATTCTAATTTCCACTTTATTATTACTGTTTTTTTCTCAACGTCTAGTTTTTTATTCTCTTCGCTTAACCGGAAATAATTACCTGTATTAGTAAACATACAGAAAAAGAAAGTAGGTAATTATAAATAATTATAATTATTACATTGTAATGAAGATAAAATAAAAAATATGGCCATGAGTCAACTTTACATCAAAATATGGAAAATTCTTGAAATAAAACTTGTATAATATATCAATATTTATTATAATAAATAATATCAAAAGTATTATTTTGTTTTGTGGGTAAACAAACATATATGTATCAATGGGTCAGAGCTATTCTAATACTTAGAGCTTTATATAAGAAGTTACAGAGATTAATTACATCCGTATTTCTTTTTCTGTATGTTTACTATTCTGTTGTTGTTTTTTTTATGTACTATTATTTTTGTAAAACCTCTAACCAAACTCTCTCAGTATTTTACAATTGAAATAATCAGAAATAAATATAAAAAATAAATTAACTGTATTGAAGGCAGCGTTTCCTGTTTGAAAGCAAGCCTTTTGGGCACAGGATTAACGACGTTGCTAAAAGATGGATGCTAATGAAAGTAGAAAAATTTAAATATCTTTAGAAATTCCTAATCATATTTTAGAATCGTTGCGATATCACTAACTTATAATCAGTGATAAGAACTCGTTTATTCAAATCACTTGTTATAAAAAATATAATAATCCATTAGATATTACCTTCACCAAATCCTATATATGCATTTCTTTAATGTGAAATACTGAGTGGGTATGCAAATACGAGTTCACCGCCTCAAGAGCAGAAGGAGTCGAGGACCGAGGGAGAGAGGAACATGGGACTATTTATGGGCTCTATAAATCTCCTTTATGGGCTCAGCAACGGCACTATTTCATCCCAGCGATTAGCCAAATTTATCGTTCAATTCCAGTAGTTATGCCGGTTCTTTTCGCATCAACAGGTCGTTTCTTCGCCTTATAAATCGTTACAAATTCATTATACTTCCCAGATTAGTTCATATCCTAAGCCCGAAGCCCATGACATGCATTTGCAAATGTTTTTGATTTTGCTTTGTTTAGTATTCAGTTTTGTTTTAACCCCCCCCCCCCCCATAATTAAAGATCGAAATTACAAATTCTGGAATCAAACTAACGTTTTTAGTTCTACATATTTTCAGATACTTTTAGAATAACGACATGTGCCAATATATCAAACACTGGTATGGAAGTCAATTGTATGTTTTATTATTTCCTCGTATCTATTAAATTTATATAAGTCTGGATACCATCTCACGTGGGAATAAAAGGCAATGAAGCGGCAGACCGAGCAGCCAAGAAAGCAGCATCATCCCCGGCCATAACAAATGTTTATACCATATCGGACATTTCGCAATATCTAAAACGCCAAGCACTCATGACGTGGATACAGCTGAGGGAGGCAACTGAGAAAAATAATAAATTGAAAAGTATTAAAGCGGAAATAAAACCGTGGAAAAGTTCTTGCCGCAGGAACAGAAGAGAGGAAGTAGTCATCACGAGACTAAGAATCGGCCACACGCGGATGACACACGGATATTTGATTAAGAAAGATGCACCACCAAAGTGCGGAAGTTGCAGGGTGCAACTAACTATCGCCCACATCTTGGGGGACTGCCTCCCCCTCCCTGTATGAAACATATTTTCATGGCTTGGGGATTGATAGGAAAACTTCGACTATCCTGGGAAATAACGCCCCAAATATAGACAAAGTGATAACCTTTCTTAAAGAAAATAATATTTTCAGTAAAATATAATAATTATAGGTTAAATGGAAATAAAAGTTAAACCAAAAAATAATAAAGAACTAAATATTAAACCAAAAGAAGAAAGAGGCTGATAAATGAATAAATAATGAAATAAACATTTGAACGAAAAGAAGAAAGACGCTAATGACCATAGATGTGCGTCTATAAGCAATAAAACCTCTATTAAATTTTATTAAACAATGCATAATTTCAATCATTATACAGGCAATTTGATGTTATTAATTGAGTAATAAAGTAATTAAGCTAAATAATTCATTAACGATTGGAGCTTATTGTCCCTATAAATAAGTTATGACCCTTTTGATGTTGGCCCCGATGCAACAAGTCATCGAATTGCCTCACCCGAGTCAAAAGCCAAAAGGGCAAATTTAGATAACCCAACGGAACAGTGTGAGCACGTCATATCACTCAAGGATTTCCAAGGTTACAGCTGTGACAGTAAATCCGTATCAAGTACTAATATTTAACTTGATTCCGAAACCTAATAAACTTAATTGTTAATTAATTTGGAACAAATTACAACTTTGGTATCGAAAATCATAAATAGGATCTCAAAGTTCGTTTTGAGAGACTTAAGGTGTTTAATTTGTGAACTCCTATAAATATGTTATTATTTAAATTATTAATTTAGCATCAAAAGATTTGGCAAAGACTCCGGTACTGGTAACAGTGTGTGATGTGGCTTTAGTGATTTTCTATATCCAAAGACATGGGAAGTATTTTGTGCCAAGTACTAAGGCTTAAACGGCTTAATTTTACAGACAAGTAGGAAAAACTGGAGAGTTTTGTGCATTTCGTGACAAAAACTAAATGATAGTTTTAAATAACTAAAAAGCATTTTTTTAGTAGATGGCCAAACTGAAACGTAGACAAAAATAATACTATCATTAGTGTATTAATCGATCCGGACAATCGAATTGTTACTTGGATAATTTACAGATAATCCAATGCCCCTACAACCGATGAAGGGTCTCGAATTCAGTACACAGTAGAGACCGTCCTGTTCTAAGTGAGATTGTGCAGGAAGATGATTTGGCTTATCAATGGTGCCCAATTTCTCTTAATTCTGCATATTCCAAAGGAATGAAAGAAATCAGTAAACAATTTTAAAAATCAAGTGCAATTTAAATTAATGATTTAAGAGATTTTAGGATTGCATCTTGTTCTAGAAGTGCCCTGACGAAATTACCGACGGAATTTTCTTGCACTATTGCCTAGTCAGTGAAGTTGAAGTCTATGAATATTCCATTGCATGTTAAAGTTTCTCGCAGTTACATTTCGTCCCTTGCATCGGTACGTGCAAACATACAGAAAGCTCCAAGCTTAACAAGAAATACAAAGTAAATTTATGTATTTTCAGAAGAAATAACGAATTTCATTTCCGTGTGAAAGCCACCCAAATTGCTACAAGTATCATTTAAAGACATAAATTCCGTTCACAATATTCATCATTATATTTTAAAAAAATTGGGAACAAGAGTCGTATTACAAGCGTGTAATATAGTGTTGTAAAGCTAAGAATTTGAAAAGGAAAATACAGAAATCATTTTTGTATATGATAATAAATTTTCAATAAAATTAATTCTTAAATTTTAACATAATTCACGAGGTAAATGAAAGTTGTTTAATTACATTAATATGCACACCATATTTTTTCTTTCTTTTACACTATCTTTATTACTATTATCATTAATTCCTTTATTATTTCTTTTTACTGCCCTTTCTATCTTATCTACTTGATAAAATATAACAATGGCGTTCATTGGTCAGAGGCTCTTAATTAGAACAATATGATGACATTTCTGTTCCAGAAACATCATTGAGATCATCATTACTGAGCAGAATATAAATATATATAATTTTTATTACATTTATTTTTATATACTGTCTTTATTATTATTGTTATTAACCAAACAAGACTAAAATATTTGGTAATAAAAAACTGTGCTTAAATTAAATCGATTTGAGACAGTCTGTTAAACTTTAGAATGCAAAAAAATGCTGTTTTAATTCTCAATATATCCATAAAAAATTGTATTAATGCTTTTAATATTGTATTAATGTATTGTAATATGTAATTGACTAATTGAACTCTCTCTTTAACTATATTTCTGGTTATAAACAAAACCGATTCTTACAAAATACGAAAAAAAAATTCTATACACTCCTATGATTCATCCAGCTTCTATAAAATATGGGGAAAAACCTGGTGATTAAGCGCCATCTTGGACACTTCACCTACATAACCGGTTTTTGTTTTTTTTTAATGGATTTATTTGTCAATATTGTTAAATTGGCCAATATTACTTCAAGTAAGTTATAATTGGAGTCTATTCTACTAAATTTTTAAATTTATATTTACATTCAAACTGTCGAATATTTTTTTTTCTTTAAATAAATCTCAAAATCTATTTTATATTACATAAATCGATTTGAATTATTGAAAACCTTATGATAACCTTCCCTTTACTTCATTTTTTAAAACATTTATTGGTAAATAATAAGGTTGGAACAACTGGTGTAGGTTAAAGAAGATCCTCAAGGACTAAAGAAGATCCTCAGCTGTAAGTTTGCACCCGAGCGAATGTGAGGGTACAATTCGAGTTTGTTCCCGAACGAATGCGAGGGAACAATCGAGTTTATAATAATTTTTACTCACGAAGTCAAGCCGAGACAGTAAAGTATTGCTGGGAATTATGATCAATTTAGTCCCGAGGGGCATACAAGATTTTATCTCCAGGTGGGGTGTAAAGAGGCAAACTATACGCTATAATATTTTATATTATGTTCTGTTTTACAATAAATTCAAAAATTTTAATGTTTTGAAACAACAGCTGATTTTAATGGCCAGTGTGACAGGTGTACCAACCTATCCCTAAACTTTTTCAGTACAAAACCTAGATTATTTAGACGAATTAGGTTGTCATCTTTTTACTTTATTCCCTAGAGAATAAAGTTAATTGTTTTACTCTTATTCTAATGCACAGGGAGAAAAGACGTACTTTAGTCCTAATTAATTGAGCCAAAACACATGTTTTTGTACCAGCTGGAGATAAAATAAATTAATGTTTACGAAATGAAAAATAATATAGTAAAAATAGTTAAAAGTTAAATGTTTCATTCACAATGTGCAGTTGACAGACACACTTTACAAAAGAAGTATTTCTTTTTTCTTTTATCATCACTAACATGACCGTAATCCTAAAACTTTTACAGTCAGAACCATGTGCTGAGCCCATATATAAAACGATTAGGAATATAGAAGACATTAAATTTTAAAACAACGAAAATATAAAATATAACTAAATATTAAGGAAATAAATATTAATAAGGTACTCAAATAGAACTTTAAAAAACTTATAAACAGAGACTAATCAATAGATATTTGTTTCATTACATTGTGCAATTTTAAGAAACACAGAAAGGCAGATATTTTTTTTGGTCCTACGCAAAAGAGAAATATATTGTCCTCGAAAGAGGGAAAATGTATTCCTTGGAGAGAAGAGCAAGAGGAATACTAACTAAAGTAAATTAGCCTGTGAAAAAGCTCAGCAGCATCAAGCGACCTATATTCTAGTGCTGGGTCTCGTCGCGCCGAAGAAAGTGAAACTCTGAAGGCTGAGGAGGCTCACGTAGGCAGGCAGAATCAATTGAGGCCCAAAAACCAACTCGACAACTTTTCAACTCCTCATCCAACTATATATATGTATATACATATAAATACATATATATATGAGAGGAAAATAGTTGACTGGAAGATACAATGGAGAATGGAGATAGTTGGGGGGGTGCAGTAAAAAAATGGAGTGTTGGTTACTCGGTCCACCCAGCCGTACCTCCCATTTGCCCTGAAGATGGCCTACAAGGTAGGTCGAAACGTCAGGACACATTAAATATAAGTCTTGTACTTATTTGGTGTTTTTTTTTTTTTTTTTTTTTTTTTTTTAATGCACCCCTATATTACTGTAAAGTTTCATCCAAATCCGTCCAGTAGTTTTTGCGTGAAAGAGACAAACATACAAACATTCACATTTATATTATTAGTAAGATTAGTAGGCTATCAAAACAAATAGTTTCACTCATGTTCTTTCTGTTATTTTAACTACTATTATCATGTGATTTGCCTTTATTTATGAACAATAATGGATTCTCCACAGTGCCTAAAATACTGGCGGGGGGGGCACGTGCCCCCTTGCACCCCTCCCCCCTAAATCCGCGCTTGCTATAGCCTATGTGTTATTCTGATGTATAACCTATATTACCGTCAAGTTTCATCCAAATCCGTCCAGTAGTTTTTGCGTGAAAGAGAGACAAACATTCGCATTTATATTCTTAGTAGGATATCAAAACAAATAGTTTCACTCATGTTCTTTCTGTTATTTTAACAACTATTATCATGTGATTTGCCTTTATTTATGTACAATAATGGATTCTCCACAGCACCTAAAATACTGGCGGGGGAGGGGCACGTGCCCCCTTGCACCCTCCCATAAATCGCGCTTGCTATAGCCTATGTGTTATTCTGATGTATAACTTATAGTACTGTAAAATTTCATCCAAATCAGTCCAGTAGTTTTTGCGTGAATCAGAGACAAACATACAAACATTCACATACAAGAAGTCAAGAACCAGTGGAAGAAAAGTGGTGAGAGACAAGTTGAAAATGCAAAAAAATTATGACTTAATTTTAGTATTTTTCTCCGACCTTTTTTCTTTAGCTCAAATTTAAACTTATAATGTTGTATATTGTTGCGTTAAAACTATATATTTTGTAATAAATGGAATATTTTTTTTCATAGCCCATACAATTTATTGTGCAAAGGGGGCGAAGGAGGTTTTCATTCGAACAGCCGGGGCGTGGTACAAAAATGTTTGTGGACCACTGCTCTAGATAATATAAATATTTATTTAAAATAGTAATGAATTTAGTCTATTACTCCCACATTCTACGGTGTTTTTCTAGATTTAATAAACTAGAAACAATTTATAGATTTATATTAATTAAAACAAAGCCCTATAGTCAATATGAAAGAATTCTTAAGAGACTATTTATGTTAAAAACGTTATTTTTGAATGACAATGTATTAATTAGTAAGCAGTTAGCATACACTCACGTAGTGGAATTATAATATTTTAAATTAATTCATAAAAATTACAATAGGTATTTACAAAATTAATTAAAAATAAAAAAACCTTCATGAATTATTTATAGTGTTATTTTTCATTAATTTAAATCACAATGAAATCGCATTTGTTTTCAATAATTCATAAACTGCTAATTTGTCCATATTCTGTTTTCTTTTCGGATGATTTTTTTTTTTTGTTTGTGTAATTTTTCCTTCCAAAGGAGCTGAAATCAGTTATTTTTCTAGATTCATATGTTTTTTCAGAGGCTGGTTATTTACGATTGATATTTTATCAGGCGCAACGTCATCCTCTACGTGGCAATTTTATTTTTTATTTATTATACCATTTTTTATTTATTTTTTAATATCAATATATCAGTTTCCTTGGATAATTCTCAATCCTTGATAAAGCCTGGTGGAACAAAAGATAATTTTTATATTAAAAGAAACAGAATTCGATATTTTATGAATAGAAAATAAAGAAGACAAACAATAATATATTTTTATTAATAGTTATTTATATGGTAATTATTTTTAAATAATTACCATAGATGCTATAAAAAGATTATAGCATCAGCGAAACAAAATCATTAATAAAAAGGTGAGAATTTCTCATTGCACTAGAGAAAGTAATTTTAACAATTCGCATTTACAGCCCAAAAAAAACTATTTCTATTATGATAAGAAGAAAAAAAAATCTAGCTGTTGCTTAAAGCCAATTTGCTTAATGGCTAAAAACTATTATTAGCATACAAAATTCAGGTATTTATTTCAAACTCAATTTTCGAGTTTAGTCAAGTTCAGTTATACTTTATGTTTATTTTGATCTTAATATTATTTATATATTTTATTACATTTTTTTTATTTTATATTTATACAAATTTCACATTATTAGAATGCTTTAAAATAAGTAAGAATTTTAAATTGAGTATTGTTAAATACGTTCTGCAATGATTGGAAAAAATATTCCTTAATTATCTTTTTTGTGAACCTTGCATTAGGATGGTTCCAACACCATCATTATTAATTTTTATCAAATTAAGGAACACAAATTTAAATCCTTCCAGTCTAAAAAATTGGATTTGGTGATCTATATTAAAGTTTTACATGGAATAGTTCAGAATCAGTATTGTTTTTTGTTATTTCTTTATATAAAATATGTACGTAACAATGGGTAACAGTTACCACCAATGAAGAAATTCCTCTGCTCTGTCCATTTTTTTGCTGGTATTGGTTCCTTTTCTCACATTCAAATTTTCAATTCCAATCGTCGTTTTTTTATGTCTGCTGCCTGCTTTGAAATATTTTCTGTGTTTTTCATGATTTTAATTGGTATCCTTCTTTAGATAATTTTAGATCTAAAATCTTTCTCGTAATTTTGCGTTCTTCTTTTAGTTTCTTTTCCAAGTAGTGATCTTTGTGAAGAGGAAATTCAGTGCTTATTGTAAATTTCACATGTCATGTCATGTGCTCCCCACATTTTCTGTAGCCTAGGTGATATATACGACAGAAGTATACATTGATACTTTTAGACCTTATTAAGGAAGCTTATTTGACCTTTCCTTATCAGGTCACTGATTTCTAATTGGATTTCTCAGATCTTTACCAGCCTATTAGGTGCTAATGCAACATTATCATACATAAATACATATTTAATACAATCTGAAATACTTAGATCCTGTTGATGTTTCCTCTTTCTTCGAGTTCAATCCATTGTTTCTTGAAACTTATTATTACGGAATTAATTTTATTATTATCTTCCCAAGCACGTTATTTCGTTCCTACTTCATCCAAACCAGCATTATTTATTTACAATTGCCACCGCACAGGTGGGAAATGATTCAGTTTTAATTAAGACTCTCTCAAAGGTCAGGTTTCCAATTTATCGAGGGCAATATAGATCCAGATAAAGGAAACAATATTTCTATCCAACATACTTTCCTTACAGCAGGAACTACTAAGTAAATACATAAATTATTTGCAAAGTCTACGTTAATATTGATCAACTATTTTTTTAATGCATACGATTTAATTAATTATTTCTATAAAGTTCGCACAGAATTGGGATTTTTGTATATTGGCTCTATATTTAATAGGACTGTTCAGATACTCGGATCTGACGTGCCTCAGAGACGTCCTAGGCGCATTCTTTTTGCTCTATAAAGCCCTTTTTGGTACTTGAAATCAATGAGGCAAAGTAGATGGCAACATTGCACGATCCGGAAACGAACATTCACATTTGATCAGGTAAATTAATTCATAAACCTGAGAATATAGATGAGGATGTAATGGTACAAATTAAAAGAATAATCTCTGCATCTAAAAGGGGTTATTACGGCCTACGAAGGCATTTCAGAAACAATATCCTGGTCAAATGTACCAAACTTCTCCTATATAACTAATCCGTCGAGTCTTACTTAGTGGCTCAGATACATTAAAGCGATTGAGAAAAATGAACAAGACCTTCCAGTTCATGATCGAAAAATCCTTCGCAACATCTATGTATGGTCTTTTCCATTTTGATGGACAACGGAGAAGAAGGACCAATAATGAATTAAGTGCTCCCCATAAATGGGACAGATATTGTCATGGATGTACGACTAAGAACGCTTGATACTTGACCGTTGAGGGAGGCATGATAAACTTGGTTGGATACAATGCTTTCCTAGCTATTGAGTAAAGAAAAAATACTTGTTCATTGAAAATCTACCAAAAATTTATTAATTAATTCTTGGAAATCTTAAAATTTGATATGATAAACTAAAAGTTACTTTATTTGCTAAAACCAAAATTTCAACAATGTGTTAAACATATTTTTTCCTAATTACAAAAAAAGGAACTACCGTTTTGATATTTCTACTTCATCATTATCGAAAAAAATTCGAGATAAGAAAAACTGATAAGAATCAATAATCCTTGACCGTCCGGATTATTCACTTATCTTTTCCTTAAACGTTGTTGATAACATTCAATGCGTAACCATCCAAAATATGTATGCAACTGAAGGTGAATAAGTGGTTAATTCGAATTTAGTTCAAATGAGTAAATTGTACTGAGGTTAACGGGAATCTTGTCGTTCTCGTAGCTTTGGACTTTTCCAAATCAAGCCAAGGCCTTTATGATAACTTACAACGCACTATTATTACAACAAATTTTAAAATATTTTTACAATAATGCATATAAAATGTAGTAAAAACGGATACATAAAAGGGTGTGCGCCATGTTCGGGCGCCAAATTTCAAACTAGTTTTTATTTGATAGGTTCAATAAACATATTTACTTCAGCTTTTATTTAATATAATGACCTTTATTCACTCAATTGTAATGTTATACATGTTATTTATTTCGATACGCGGCACCTACAATAATGTTATAACATGTTGCTCCCGCTTATAAAAACTACGCCTCAGTCAACCCAAATACAAATCTGAATAATTTTAAATTAAATTAAGGGCAATTCGTAGGTATTTCACATTTACTTTCTACTGCTAGTAGCTAAGGTTATTAATCGAGTTAAAGTTTTCAACAGCCTACCCCAGAGTCCAAAAATTTACCTGTTACTAGATTATCTCTTAAACGAATAGGCGGGTTGCAGAAATGTTCTTAAATTTTTTTCATAGCGTGGTCATAAATAATTCAATGCTTTAAATATATATTTCTATAGTCTTATAGTAGTTTTATTAGAACAGCTTAAATAATTCTTTGAGGGCTAAGGACTTCTTCCATACCGTTCCTGAGTAATAAACGAAGATCGGTGAAGAAAAAAAAGGAAAATAGTTAAAAAGAAAAAACAACTTTATTTACGGATAACACAAAAAGTTATTTTTTAAAAATTAAATTTCGTTGTTTTGCCAATTGGCAACTTCATTGATAATATTGTCAGCAAATATCTGCTGTGGACAACATATGACTCCGTTGTAAAACTTAAACAATACAAGACAGTAGCTCAAAAATTGATCCTTAATCAAATTAAAATTTTACTGTAGGGTATCGAAAATTCTTAAATTAAATTAAAACTGTATAGAGAATACCACAATTCTGTAAAAATGGTATGGTCAAAATTGATCCATTAATTGAAATTTGTAAATCAAAAATTTTCACAGTAACAATACTTTTTTTTTCAAGTGCAAAAACGGAAGAAATAGGGTTTTGATTTTTTTTACTCTTATTAGGTTTATCGCTCATTTCATATCCTTATGGGAAGCTGGTTATTTACTTATGATTTTTCAAATAATCAAAATATTTGCTTTGCAAAAGGATGACAGCATGGACATCGTTGGGAAAGTGGAATTTCAGGACAATCCTCACAAAATGTTACCTGTTCGCTGATAACATTGTCCTTCTTGCCGATACTACAGAGAAGTTGCAACAAGCAATAGTTGAGTGGCAGGAGGAGCTTCAAGGAATGAAAATTAGCTCTTCCAGAGTAAAGTACTCCTAGTCTCTAGATCGGAAGAAACAGACGTACATTTCTACTGCTGTTGCAAGTTGAGAAGGATAAACCAATAACTTTCCAACAGAATAATAAATTAGGTCTATAATAAGAATAATAAACCAAATCTATAATCAGATTCGCAACACTACTTTCGGTATTTCGGTATTTCTCCCAACCTTGATATACGGATGTGAGAGTTGGGTCAGAGTCCCTGGCAAAACAAGAAGAGGCCGGGTGAGAAATCTAAGAATAAGAGAAGACTTGGGAATCCCGACATTAAAATATTTCTTTCAAAAACAGTGGCTGAAGTGGTTTGGACACATTTTCCGAATGAATCACGATCGACACCCAAGGAAAGTGTTCGAAGGTAGACCTACAGGCACAAGACTACGAGGAAAACCACGAAATTCATATAGAGAATATGTTCGCAAGTTGGGATAGGGAAAAAGTAAAATCCTCGAGTAGATGATGATGTTGGCACAGGACCGACTGGACTGGCAGAAGGTTGAGAGACTGGATAAAGGCTTCTCCATACTGAAAGGTATACGGAGGAAAGGATAGAAGAAGAAGACAAAATCTTTTCATTTAGTGTCTTGAATTCAGTACTTGGTAGATACTGTACTGTTTCTTGGACCACGGTTCAGCAGGGAGGTGGATTGTCCTAGACCACACTTAACTATCAGGTTTTCCTCCTATTTCGGGTACCCATTAAATAGAGGATTCCCCATTAACCCCTAGGAGGATTCATTCCAAAAGGATATCCGGCTGTTAACTAACGGATTAACTAAAT
>CM073764.1:2494610-2699713 GCA_037127475.1 Arma custos
TGCAAATGTATAATATATGTCAATATATAATGTAACATGTAATATGTATATGAATAATATAATATGTAAATAATTATGTAAATAAAACATAAATTCTTCATTTACTAAGCTTTTTCTTAAAATTATTTCAATTCGTTAATTAGTTTACTCTATATACACCGCATGTTTAATGGCCAAATAAGTCTCCAAATATCGAAAATAGAAATCTATAACTATGTTAAAAAATGTATCCTCATATATTTTGTATGCCATTAAACATGCAATGTATTTTAACCCGAGCAAAGCCGGTTTCGCTGCTAGTATCATATATACTTTGAAAAGTCAGTTGAAACTTTTATTTCTTGATGAAATGATTACACCAAAATCTACAAAACTGTTTCTATTCTAAAAAATGAGAAATGGTACAGCTAACTCCCTACGCAATTGAAAAATAAGGGCCTATAAAAATATGAAATCCTAGTGAAAAGATGGAGTATGATATTAAACAAAACAAACAGCACTATTCTTAATACTGACCATGTTTGATACAAGAGGAATACTAGACAAAGTCAGACAGAAGGAGGTAAATTCTGGCCAACTCAGACTAGTATTACCCTTGTACTTAATATCGCAGAAAATCCTAATACCTAGAGTGACTACTATTTCAGAATCAGACTATGGAATGCGGCAACTGCTAATAGCAAAAAGAGTGTACAGGCCTGACTAAAAAGTAAGGTATGGTACCGCTACCTCCCTACACAATTGAAGAATAAGGGCCTGTTCGAATTTACCCTAAGCATTAAAACATAAAATATGAAATCCTAGTGAAAAGATGGAATATGAAATTAAAGCCTATATATGTTACCCAAATTAAAAAAAACAAACAGCACTATTCGTAATACTGACCATCTTAGATACAAGAGGAATACTAGACAAAGTAGGACAGAAGAGAGGTAAATCCTGGCCAACTGAGACTAGTATTACCCTTGTATTTAAGATGACTGAAAATCCTAGGGTTACCACATCCCTTTACAAATGCAAATAAGGAGACCTAGTGTTTAGTTACCACATCTCTCTGAAAAAAAAAAAAATAGACCTAGTATTAACCTTTTACCTAAGATGTCCAAAATCACGTAGAAATCCTAATGCCTAGAATGACTACTATTTTAGAATCAGACTATGGATTAGAGCAACTGCTAATAGAAGAAAGAGTGACCAGGCCTGACTATATTATTGATTAACTGTTCTACCAAAAAAATGAGACAAAATATTATTCTTCAAATAATAAAAGGAATAAACCTGATTATGAAGATTGATGTTGAAGAAATGAGCCACTCAAGATGAAGCAGCATTGTCGAAAGCAGAAGATACTGAGGCCTTCTAGATTTCATGATTCTTCTGAACTGGTCAATTCTTTATTCAACTCCAACTTGCGACTAAAACAGGATTAACATTTCAGAAGCGATCCGTGTCATTGTTCTCCACATTTAGTTTTAAGGAGCTATTTAAGCTGATAACAATTAACTTAGTTTGTTCCATTTTCAACTCTAAAATTCTAATTTAAATCTAACTAATTAATTTTAATTTTTAACCTATAAATGATGACAATTAATTAGTATTTTAAATTTTATAATGCTGAATAGAAAAACAAAAAGCGGAATCTTTAATCTTATAGTTATAACTTTCATAACATAATAATGATAATGAAGCAAATAATGGCCAAGTCATTGAACAATAATAAAAATATTAAATTAATACCTACTATAATCTGAATTTTGTAAATGGAAATAACGGCTTAAATAAAATATGCTATTTAGTGAAGGAATGTTTTGAAAATTAGAACATATATTAAAACATGAAAACATAATTGTTATATTATGAGTATAAAATTACAGCCTATATGTGTTACGCAAATTAAAAAAACAAACAGCACTATTCGTATTTCTGACCATCTCAGATACAAGAGGAATACTAGACAAAGTTGGACAGAATGAGATAAATGAAGTAAATTCTGGACAACTGAGACTAGTATTCCCTTGTACTTAATATCGCAGAAAATCCTGACACCTAGAATGACTACTATTTTAGAATCAGACTATGGTATGGAGCGACTGCTAACAGAAAAACGAGTGACTAGGCCTGAATATATTCTAAAAAATGATAAATGGTACCGCTACTTCCCTATGCTGAATTTAGGGAATGGAAATACCGGCTTAAATAACATATGCTATTTAGTGAAGGAAAGTTCTGAAAATTAGAACATATATTAAAACAAACAGCATGAAAACATAAATGTTATAAAAGTTAATCAATAAATATTAACTATATAAATCTTTAATATTAGTTAAATACTATTCTTACCGAACCAAAGTGGAGGCATTACATGGGAAAAAGAGTTGTGGAAGGATTTCGAGGCTGGTTGAGTGCAGTCAGTCGATGATCAGCAGAGCTGAAGAGTGTACCAGTATTCCTCCTCAGGATTGAAGAGGACAGAATATGATGATGATACTTTTCTCCGCACTATAGGAAGAGCAGATATGAGCCTCGAGATCCTCAGATGCCCTGAAAAATGAAACTACAAAACTGTAGCTGAAACAGCATAAACTTTTTTAAGGCATTCTATTTTATTTCCCTCTCCTGTTAGTTGTAAAGAATTATTATTCAGTTGAAACTTATCAAGTCGCTGAGAGGAACACTAAGTTAAATTATTTTATTTTGTTTTTTTACAGCATGATTCTTAAATAATTTCAATTATCAACCCAATAAGATAAATGAGGCCATTTATATTTATTAATTTATGCAATAAGGATTAGAAAGAATTTAAGTCTAATGTTTACAAAAATTAAAATAAAGCAAATAACTATTAACGAATGTATTTATGTATGCTTAACAATGTTAATAATAATCTTAAATTTATCTTAGAATTAAACATGGGAATGATAATTTGTATAGAGATTGTTTTAAAATCCAAAATGGCAGATGGAAATGGAAGGGGTCCAATGACTGGTATAAGTTCATACATCTTTGCTCTCCAAGAATCTTATTATTTGAATTTTGAACCCATCAAAAACAAAAATTAATATGTTATCTATTAATAATTATTAGTGTTCATCCTGTCTTAGCTGTTTGAAATCATACTATTTTATAAATAATTTATAATTCTTTACTTATCCCTTCAAATAGCTAATTCAAAATGTAAAATATACACAGACATGTATTTAATATAAGCTTTAATTGATGGAAAAATAAATCAAATGTTTTAAAATCCATTTTATGTATTTTAAAAAAATTAATAATGTAATCACATATGTAAATCGTAATAAAAAATAAAATGTTTTGAAATGACTAATTAAAATATCTCGATGAAATTCATTAATCAATTTTATCGGATACATTAATATTATTTATCAATAGTATATAAATAATTAAAATATTGATGATAACTTTTAACAATATCAATAATAATTACAAACCCTTAAAGTGCGAATACTTCGGAGAGTTCTTGACTTGTTGAAATCCTGGGAAAGACTAAAAAGATGCAGTGGAGGGGATGCCTCGCAGCCAATCAGAAGCGACTTCAATAGCCAGTAACAGAAAGAGGCAGATATATCTCACCCTCTCGCTCATCCTAATTAAATAATGCCCCATCCGGTCCCATTATAAAAACTTCGATTTTTATTATATATTTTTTAACGTATTATTTCTATCGACAAGTATAATTTAAATAATTATGATATAGGTTTCTCAGCTTATTCAGTCAAAAGCATCTTTTTTTAATAAGAAATAATAAAAGTATAAACAACAATTTAACCAGTTGAAAGAGAAGAAAATAAAGAAAATACTGAAAATAAGCAAGACAAATTCAGCCAATATCGATAATGATGTTACAAAAAGAATTTTCATTAAATGAGAATTAGTTTCTGTCCCTTGGCCTTAAATATTGTTCAACGTATGAACCAAATCACTTGTAGCATTTAGAATCAGTTACAATGAATATACTATAAAAAATGATGTAGATGAGATGAAAGGTCTCATTGTTATGAAATGGGACGAAAAAGCGTCTGTGTAACGAATAATTACTAAAATAATACTTCTAATATAATATAATATTATTCTAAAAATAATACTTCTAATTATAATTTTATAACAAGAAATATTTGATAATCATTGCGCAGGTTGTCGCTTCGAATTTAGTCACAAGTTTTAACTTTTTATTGGTTTCCCTTTTAATAATTTCCGAAAGTACAATTTATCATAAGCTATATAACTATGGAAAATAGAATGCGATTAAGGGAAATGTGCATTCTTCGGTATTCATTTCATCTAGAAATCAACGTTTCAACAAAAATACCATCTGCTAGGTATTCCAAAATATGTAACCATATTGTAAATTATGTACATACTTATATTTTATAGAATAATATTGTATTGATTTAGCTCGGGAGAGAGAGGGAGTTATTTATTGTTGCTTTTAGTGCACCTTGCAAGCATTAGCGAACTTTAGTCAGTCTTGCTGTATCCAGCACTGGAAGAGGATGCCTCCACGGCCTTTGCAGAACGAGACTCTGCCAATTTGCCTGTGTCGCAACGAGAAGTACATCGCCATAGAAGACAGCAGCGCCGAATTTTAATGTTTTAGTTAGTGAACTTGAAGTATTGTACCAGGAGACCTTTCATTTCCTCTCTCTCTCTCGATTAAAATTAAATAACATTTTTTTCTTTTATTTGTCATTTGGTAATTTTGATTTTAATTATTTTTCATAAGAAGATTTTTCTTGTTTGTATTTTACTATGAATGTATCCAAATTAATTTATTTTCTTTAATGTAATTTTGTTAAACTTGACTTATAGTTTCACTTATTAAAAATAGGTTATTATAGTTTATAATGAGATTATTTCCGCTAAAATTCTTTTAAAAATAAACTGTTTTCTGTTTTAGTTGTTTCTGTTATTTGCTTATTATATATTTTGTATGTTTTTTGTTTTTTTACTTTGCCAAATGGAAACGGGCAATATTATCGGCGTCATTATCGGGCGCTCCCAGAAATCACTTTTTTTTTATTTTCAGTGCACCCTGGCCCCAACGTCATCTATACTTCGAAATGTTCGTTGAAACCTTTATTTCTTGATGAAATGATTACACCAAAATCTACTCATTACTTATAATTTCATTCTCTTTACCTAAGCTCACGATAACTTATATTTTTGGAAAATTTTAAAAATGATAAGAATCGTGAGTTAGAACTTGTCACTCAACTCGAAGCAACTGCGGATCAGATAACGATAAAACCAACAAAACTGTCGGATTCAACATAATGACAACATTATTAAATCACATCTTTTGTTAAATGATTTAAAAACATATACAAAATTCGGTTCAATCTAACACATAAATTAATGACCGATGCTAACTATTAAGCTAAGTTACTAAGTTAAATGATTGTTAAAAAAACATAGATAAATATATTAGCTTGAAAATATACCATTACATAAGCAGGGATGTGACTTATATGAGATACAAATATCTGAAATACAGATACTAGATACAAAATACGTATTATCATCTTGTATCTAAAATACTTTTTTAAAATTCATTTTGTATCTTATACTTATATACCTTTTGTTTGGTATCTTAGTATTTTGTAAATACTGTGTGCTAAAATACTTTTAGTAATACTTATTTTTACATTTATTCACAAAATGTGTCAAGAATCAATGGTGACATTAATTTTAATGATAAAGTTTCAGAAATGATAGCTGATATACATTCAGACCATGCCCTGAAACTATCAAAAGTTTTTAAAACCGTTACAGATAACGGTTAAAATTTGTTTTAACCTTAATGGCTTTTGAAGTATTTGGGAAGTCTGATTCAGGCACAGTCAAAAATGAACATGTTTCACATGCGTATGAAGAAGATCTTGAAGAACCATTACTCGATGAAGGTAATGAAGTTGAAGATGATGATTCACTGCTAGTACCACAAGCTTTCCTGATGCTTCATCAGACTTACAAAGTGAAAGTGATTGCCTTCTGCCTGGACATGAAAGATGTTCTACCCACACTTGCATTTGAATACTTGAAAAATACTTTTTATAAGAGACTGTATGGCACGGCCTTAACAAAGTGCCAGGCACTTTGAAACTTATGTTCTAGATCACCAAAAGCATGTGAAACATTTGGAGATGACAGGAAAGTCACCAACTGATCAACTGATGCACAACTCAATGGAACTCTTACTATAATTCCATAAAAGATATTTTAGCCATGCAGAACCATTCTGTGTGTGAACCGTTCTGTGTGTGAGTGAAACCATGAAACTTTCTAGGTGAATATGTGGACTGTTCAAAGGCAATAGCAGAAGCTATTCAAAGCTTGCAAGGGGAAAAAGACAGTTACTATGGTTATCAGTTACTTCTAGCTACAAGAGGAAAACTAGACAAAGTCGGACCGAAGGAGGTAAATTCTGGCCAACTCAGACTTGTATTACCCTTGTATCTAAGATGACTGAAAATCCTTGGATCCCTATGTTAATAAAAAAATAGACAAAATACTAGCCTTTTCCTGTAGAAAATCTTAACACCTAGAATGACTACCGTTTTAGAATCAGACTATGGAATGGAGCGACTGCTAAGAGAAAAACGATAGATCAGGCCTGACTATATTCTAAAAAATGGCACCGCTGATTCCCTACGCAAGTGAAGAATAAGGGCCTATTCGTTTTTACACTAAGCTTTAAAACATAAAATATGCAATCCTAGTGAAAAGATGGAGTATGAAATTAAAGGCTATATATGTTAGCCAAATTAAAATAAACAAACAGCACTATTCGTAATACTGACCATCTCAGATACAAGAGAAATACTAGACAAAGTTGGACAGAATGAGAGGTAAATTCTGGCCAACTCAGACTAGTATTACCCCTGTATTTAAGATTACTGAAAATCCTAGGGTTAACACATCCCTTTGAAAATAAAAAAAAAAGCCCTAGTATTACCCTTGTACTTAATATCGCAGAAAATCCTAGTACCTAGAGTGACTACTATTTGAGAATCAGAGTTTGGAATAGAGCCACTACTAATAGCAAAAAATGTGACCAGGCCTGACTATATTCTATATAAAAAATAAGAAATGGTACCGCTAACTCCCTACGCAATTGAAATACAAGGGCATATTCGACTTTACCCTAGACATTAAAACATGAAATATGAAATCCTAGTGAGAAGATGGATTATGAAATTAAAGCCTTTATATGTTACCCAAATTAAAAAAAACAACTAGCACTATTCGTAGTACTGACCATCTCAGATACAAGAGAAATACTAGACAAAGTTGGACAGAATGAGAGGTAAATTCTGGCCAACTCAGACTAGTATTACCCCTGTATTTAAGATTACTGAAAATCCTAGGGTTAACACATCCCTTTGAAAATAAAAAAAAAAGCCCTAGTATTACCCTTGTACTTAATATCGCAGAAAATCCTAGTACCTAGAGTGACTACTATTTGAGAATCAGAGTTTGGAATAGAGCCACTACTAATAGCAAAAAATGTGACCAGGCCTGACTATATTCTATATAAAAAATAAGAAATGGTACCGCTAACTCCCTACGCAATTGAAATACAAGGGCATATTCGACTTTACCCTAGACATTAAAACATGAAATATGAAATCCTAGTGAGAAGATGGATTATGAAATTAAAGCCTTTATATGTTACCCAAATTAAAAAAAACAACTAGCACTATTCGTAGTACTGACCATCTTAGATACAAGAGGAATACTAGACTAAGTCGGACAGAAGGAGGTAAATTCTGGCCAACTGACACTGGTATTACCCTTGTATTTAAGCTGACTGAAAATCCTAGGGTTACCATATCCCTACGTAATAACAAAGAAGTAGACCTGGTATTACCCAGGTAATTAATATCGCAGAAAATCCTAACACCTGGAATGAGTACTCGTTTAGAATCAGACTATGGAGTTGAGCAAAACCACTAATTGAAAAAAGAGTGACCAGGCCTGACTATATTCTAAAAAATGAGAAATGGTACCGCTAACTCCCTACGCAAGTGAAGAATAAGGGCCTATTCGACTTTACCCTAAGCATTAAAACATAAAATATGAAATCCTATTGAAAAGATGGAGCATGAAATTACAGCCTGTAAATGTAACCGAAAATTAAAAAAACCAACAGCACTCTTCGGACCATCTCAGATACAAGAGGAAAACTAGAAAAAGTCGGACAGAAGGAGGTAAATTCTGGCCAACTCAGACTAGTATTACCCTGGTATTTAAGCTGACTGAAAATCCTAGGGTTACCACATCCCTATGTAATAACAAAGAAGTAGACCTAGTATTTCCCAGGTACTTAATTTCGCAGAAAATCCTAACACCTAGAATGAGTACTTGTTTAGAATCAGACTATGGAATTGAGCAAAACTACTAATTGAAAAAAGAGTGACCAGGCCTGACTAAATTCTAAAAAATGAGAAATGGTACAGCTACCTTCCTATGCAATTGAAGAATAAGGGCCTACTCGTTTTTACGCTATGCATTAAAACATAAAATATGCAATCCTAGTGAAAAGATGGAGTATGAAATTACAGCCTATATATGTTACCCAAATTAAAAAAAATAACTAGCACTATTCGTAATACTGACCATCTTTGATACAAGAGGAATACTAGACAAAGTCGGACAGAAGGAGGTAAATTCTGGCCAACTCAGACTAGTATTACCCTTGTATTTAAGATGACTGAAAATCCTAGGGTTATCACATCCCTTTGAAAATAAAAAAAATAGACCTAGTACAGTGATGGGCAAACTTTTTAAAAGGAGGGCCAGATGTAATTTAAAAATTTACAGGCGGGCCAAAAAAAAAAAAAAATACAAGTTATAGGCCTAAACCTTTTTATTGTTTATTTTTATCACAACTTATATACTAAAATGGTAAAAACTTCCAAACAAGTCACAAAAAATGATTAATCTTTAGAAGAGCATGAAGGCGTATGAGACAGATGAAAAACAATATTGCTAGCGCCGATTCATCCCGAACTTGACCGAGCAACACCGAACGATCTACAGGACAGGCCACACGCATCGCACTAAATCGCCATACTACCGATATACATACATTTTCTACGGAAAGAAAACACGCGATGCAAACTCAGTTAGTGTTAGATGCGATAATACCATACCTAAGGCTCCCGTTAACTATTATAGCTGCAAAAAAAAAATTATCACTTCCTAGGTGCAATTAATTTTAGGGGTTAATCAAAATCGTGTCGCGGGCCGGATCAGACTAGCCCGAGGGCCGTACTTTGCCCATGACTGACCTAGTATTACCCTTGTACTTAATATCACAAAAAATCCTAGTGCCTAGAGTGACTACTATTTGAGAATCAGACTTTGGAATGGAGCCACTACTAATAGCAAAAAGTGTGACCAGGCCTGACTATATTCTAAAAAATGAGGAATGCTACCGCTACCTCCCAACCCAAATCAAGAATAAGGGCCTATTCGACTTTAACCTAAGCAATAAAACATAAAATATGAAATCCTATTGAAAAGATGGAGCATGAAATTACAGCCTATATATAAAATCGAAAATCAAAAAAACTAACAGCACTCTTCGGACCCTCTTAGATACAAGAGGAATAATAGGCAAAGTCGGACAGAAGGAGGTAAATTCTGGCCAACTCAGACTAGTATTACCATTGTATTTAAGATGACTGAAAATCCTAGGGTTACCACATCCCTATGTAAATACAAAGAAGTAGACCTAGTATTCCCCTTGTACTTAATATCTCAGAAAATCCTAACACCTAAAATGAGTACTCGTTTAGAATCAGACTATGGAATTGAGCAAAACTACTAATGTAAAAAAGAGTGACCAGGCCTGACTATATTCTAAAAAATGAGGAATGGTACCGCTAACTCCCTATGCAATTAAAGAATAAGAGCCTATTCGACTTTACCCTAAGCATTAAAACATAAAATATGAAATCCTAATGAAATGATGGAGCATGAAATTAAAGCCTATATATGAAACCGAAAATTAAAAAAAACCAACAGCACTCTTTGGACCATCTTAGATACAAGAGGAATACTAGACAAAGTCGGACAGAAGGAGGTAAATTCTGGCCAACTGACACTAGTATTACCCTTTTATTTAAGATGACTGAAAATCCTAGGGTTACCACATCTCTTCGAAAATAAAAAAAATAGACCAAATATTAACCTTTTCACATAGAAAATCCTAACACCTAGAATGAGTACTCGTTTAGAATCAGACTATGGAATTGAGCAAAACTACTGATTGAAAAAAGAGTGACCAGGCCTGACTATATTCTGAAAAATTAGAAATGGTACCGCTACCTCCCTACGCAATTGAAGGATAAGGGTCTATTAGACTTTAACCTAAGCATTAAAACATAAAATATGAAATCCTAGTGAGAAGATGGAGTATGATGTTAAAGCCTATATATGTTACCCAAATTAAAATAAACAAACAGCACTACTCGTAATACTGACCATCTTAGATACAAGAGGAATACTATACAAAGTTGGACAGAATGAGAGGTAAATTCTGGCCAACTCAGACTAGTATTACCCTTGTATCTAAGATGACTGAAAATCCTTGGATCCCTATGTTAATAAAAAAAATAGACAAAATACTAGCCTTTTCCTGTAGAAAATCTTAACACCTAGAATGACTACCGTTTTAGAATCAGACTATGGAATGGAGCGACTGCTAAGAGAAAAACGATAGATCAGGCCTGACTATATTAAAAAAAAAAGAGAAATTTTACCACCACCTCCCTTGGCAAATGTAGATTAAGGGCCTATTCGACTTAACACTAAGGACTTCAACATGCAATAACATAGCCAACTGGATAAATATAGAATAAAATTCATCCAACCAACACTACCCAGAAAAAAAAGCAAAAAAACAAACTGCACTATTTGAAATACTGACCATCTCAGATACAAGAGGAATACTAGACAAAGTTGGACAGAATTAGAGAGAAATTCTCTGCCCAACTCAGACTAGTATTTCCCTGGTAATCAAGATCTTTGAGAGACCTAAACTGCTAGAATGATTATGATGAAAAAATATGATTTCAGACTGATGCTAAGGGGGCAATTAACTGTTCTACCAAAAAAATGAGACAGAATATTATTCTTCAAATAATAAAAGGAATAAACCTGATTATGAAGATTGATGTTGAAGAAATGAGCCATTCAAGATGAAGCAGCATTGTTGAGGCCTTCTAGATTTCATGATTCTTCTGAACTGGTCAATTCTTTATTCAACTCCAACTTGTGACTAAAAAAGGATTAACATTACAGAAGCGATCCGTGCATTGTTCTCCACATTTAGTTTTAAGGAGCTATTTAAGCTGATAACATAATTTAGTTTGTTCCATTTTTAACTCTATAATTCATATTTAAATCTGACTAATTAATTTTAATTTTTAAACTTTAAATGATTACAATTTATTAGTACTTTAAATCCTATAATACTGATTACAAAAACAAAAAGCTGAATCTTCAATCTTATAATTGAGCCGTTTATTTTGAAAGTGACCTAACTCCGTTTTTAAAATTTTTGCCTAACTCCATTCTTGATAAGAAAACATACATTATTCACTTAATAATTGTTAACATTTTAATTGGAACCATAAATTTAACAGCCTAGATACACTTAAGCAGTATGACTCATTAGTATCCTATACGTATATTTTTAAATTCATCGAAACGCAAACCCTTAAATATTTGAAGATAAATGGAGGTAGGCAACTTTCAAAATAAACGGCTCAATTATAACTCTTATAACATAATAATAATAATAATGAAGCAAATAATTTTCAACTCATTGAACAAATAATAAATATATTAAATTAATACATACTATAATCTGAATTTAGTGAATGGATATATCGGCTTAAATAAAATATGATATTTAGTGAAGGAAAGTTCTGGAAAGTATAACATATATCAAAACAAACATCATGAAAACATAATTGTTACAAAAGTTAATCTATAAATATTATTAACTAAGTAAATCTTTAATATTAGTTAAATACTATTCTTACCGAACCAAAGTGGAGGCATGACATGGGAAGAAGAGTTGTGGAAGGATTTCGAGGCTGGTTGAATGCAGTCAGTCGATGATCAGTAGAACTGAAGACTGTACAGTATTCCTCCACAAACTGCACAGGCGACTGAAGAGGACAGAATTTGATGATGATACTTTTCACCACACTAAAGGAAGAACAGATATGAGCCTCGAGGTCCTCCAAATTCCTGAAAAATAAAACAACAAAACAGTAGCTGAAACAGCATAAACTTTTTAAGGCATTCTAATTTATTTCTCTCTCCTATTAGTTTTAGAGAATTAGAATTCAGTTAAGAAATTTATGAAATCGCTGAGAGGAACACTAAGTCCAATTATTTTGTTTTGTTTTTTTACAGCATGATTCTTAAATAATCTCAATTATCAACCCAATAAGATAAATGAGTTAATTTAAGCTATAAAGATCAGAAAGGATTTAAGTATAATATTTACAAAAATAAAAATAAAGCTAATAACTATTAACCAATGAATTTAGGTATGCTTAACAATGTTTATAATAATCTAAAATTTATCCTAGAATTAAACATGGGAATGATAATTTGTATATAAATTGTTTTAAAATCCAAAATGGCAGATGGAAATGGAAGGGATCCAATCACTGGTATAAGTTCATACATCTTTGCTCTCCAAGAATCTTATTATTTGAATTTTGAGCCCATAAAAAACAAAGATTAATGTATTATCTATTAATAATTATTAGTGTTCATAAATATCAAAATGGTCTATAATCATGCCAATACTTTTTACTACAGAAATATTTAAAAAACAAACTTTACAGAAATTTAGAACTAGACAATAATACGCTATTTAGTGATGAAAGATTATAGAAATTATAATATATATTAAAAGAAGTTATATGATGACTTATTGTGTAATAAAAGTTCATTGCTATATTTTTTACAATAAGATTCCAGAATCTTGTGTATTAATGAAACGAAAAAATGTTCATAATAATTCGAATTAGTCCTACTATAAGTGAAATGTGAATATGTAATTATGTTTCATTACCTGTGAAAAAAATTCGACATTTCATCTCTGTATGAAGTTCTAATTCAAAATGGCGGACTTGCTCCTTTGGCCTTAGGGACGTCAGTATCTCATTGAAGTAATTGCAAAACCATAAATAACTGAAAAAGAGAATTTTAACTAATTTAAATAATTTTGCAAATAAAAAAATCAGCACAAAATTATACATCACTGTAAAATACACAATTAAAATACATTTACATTTAATATGCAGTTTCCAATCCAGAAATTGTGGTGGAACTGTTGGCTATCCTGTCTTAACTGTTTGAAATCACACTATTTTATAAATAATTTATAATTCTTTACTTATTCCTTCAAATAGCTAATTCAAAATATACACAGACATGTAGTTGATATAAACTTTAATTGATGGAAAAATAAATCAAATGTTTTAAAATCCATTTTATGTATTTAAAAAAAATTAATAATGTAATCACATATGTAAATCGTAATAAAAAATAAAATGTTTTGAAATGACTAATTAAATTATCTCGATGAAATTCATTAATCAATTATATCAGATACATTAGTATTATTTATAAATAGTATATAAATAATTAAAATATTGATGATAACGTTTAACAATATCAATAATAATTATAAACCCTAATTATTAAAAAGTGCGAATACTTCGGAGAGTTCTTGACTTGTTGAAATCCTGGGAAAGACTAAAAAGATGCAGTGGAGGGGATGCCTCGCAGCCAATCAGAAGCGACTTCAATAGCCAGTAACAGAAAGAGACAGATATATCTCACCCTCTCGCTCATCCTAATTTAATAATGCCCCATCCGGTCCTATTATAAAAACTTCGATTTGTAAAAGTTACTAGGATATTATATTAGAGACAAGTGTTTTTAATATGAGTACATTAAATTATATATTTCTTAACGTATTATTTCTATAGCTTATGTATGAACCAAATTAATCACTTTTAACATCTATAATCATTTACACTGAATATATAATGGAAAATAAACTGTGCAAAACACCCAACAAATAGTTGAAATCTCAATAACAGGTAAAACGGTAATTATTATATTATAACTTAAAAAAAGAATAAATCAAGGGATCCGTTATATAAAATAGAGCGTCAAGGGGTTAATACTGATAGAAAAAAAACTAACAACACTAATGTGAATATTGATAATTTTAAATACATGATGGACACTAGACCAAGTTGGACAGAATGATCGGTAACATCTGGCACACTGAGACTAGTATTTCCTTAAGAATGTGGAATATTCTATACTCCTAGAATGTACAAATTAAAAAAAGAAAAGAATAAATCAAGAGATTCATTACACCAGAGAATACTATTATTGAAATATGTTAGAGAAGCAATTAGTTGACTGGAACTTCTAATGTAAGGATAGAGATAGTTGGGGATACAGTCAATGAAAACACCATAATTAAGTGCATACTTATTTATTGTGTGCCGACGTTTCGACCTACATTGTAGGTCATCTTCAGGGCAAATATACAGAGCGGCTGCACATGGATTCGCAGTTGGCCTTCCTCGCAGCCTCTCTGTATATTTGCCCTGAAGATGACCTACAATGTAGGTCGAAACGTCGGCACACAATAAATAAGTATGCACTTATTATGGTGTTTTAATTGACTGCACCTCCAACAATCTCTATCCTTACATTATTGAAATAGAATAGGGACGCTACCTCCGTATGGGAAACACAAATGGACCTATTAAAGTTAACCCTAGGGAACTACAATTTAAAACAAACCAGTCTAATGAGAGGTGAGTCAACTTAATAACAACCTATCAATAGTGATAAAAAAACAACAACCAACACTAATGTATTTATTGACAGTCTTAAATACATGATGGATACTAAATCGAGTTAGTCAGAATGAGAGGTAACATCTGGCCAACTCTGAATAGTATTTCCCTAATATTTCCGAATATCCTAAACTCGTAGAATGTTTAAATTTAAAAAAAAACTAAACACACTAATGGTAATATTGACAATCTTAAATGCAATGAGAATACTAGACCAAGTTGGACAGAATGAGAGGTAACACTGGCCAACTGAAACTAGTAATACCCTAATATTTCGAAAAATCCTAAACTCATAGAAAGACTTAATTAAAATAAATAAATCAAGAGATCCATTATATCAAAGAGAGCAACTATTGAAATAATATAGGGACTCTACCTCCCTACGCCAATAAAAGCTAGGGACTTATTCGTCATAACCCTGAGGACTACTACATAATATAACAAAGCCTACTGGATATATAGATAATAAATGTACAACTAACCAATACTAGCCCAACTAAAAAATAAACAGCGCTAAACGAAATAATGACCATCATAAATACTAGAAGAATACAAGACAAAGTTGGACAGCATGAGAGGTAAATTCTGGCTAACTCTGACTAGTACTTCCCTGGTATTCAAGATGTTTGAAAGACCTAAACTCCTATAATGACTATGATGAAAAAATTCGATTTTGGAGTGACGCTAAGGGAGTGATTAACTGTTCTACCAAAACATCAGACAGAGGCTAACTGCAGTCCTTTGGCTGGGTGTGGGGCTGCCACCTCCCTACGCTAATTAAAAATTGGGACCTAATCGACATAACCCTTAGGACAACTACATAAAATAACGAAGCCTAGAGGAAGGATAGAGAATAAAATTACAACCTACATATCGTAAACCCAACAAAATAAATAATCAACACTTCTAGGAATACTGACCACCTTAAATACAAGTTGGACAGCATGAGAGGTAAATTCCGGTCAGCTATGACCAGTATTACCCTGGTATTTAGAATGGCTGAAAATCTTCATCGGCGGCATTTTTAATATAATAATAAATCAAAAGATGACCATATGATTAAAAATTTTCCATTTTTAAATAAAGAATAATAATAAAGAACACAATTTTAGAACCTGAGTATGAAAGAGAGCAAGTGCTATTAGAAAAAATTGGGACTGAGCCTGGCTACTTTCTAGTGATTAGGGGATGGGACCGCCACCTCCTGGTATTATTAAATTATATGGAACTATTTGGCATAATGCTAAGGACTACCTCTTAAATTAACAAAGCATAATGGAAAAATAGAAAATAAAATTAAACCAACAAATATTAACCAAAAAAAAACACTATTCGGAATACTGACAATCTCAGATAGAAGAGGAATACTGGACGACAAAGTTAGACAGCATGAGAGGTAAATTCTGGCCAACTGAGACTAGTATTTCCCTTGTATTTAAGATCATATTTAAGAAAATCCTAGGGTTACCACATCCCTACGCAAACACAAAAAAGGAGACCTAGTATTTAGTTACCATATTCCTCCGAAAATAAAAAAATAGACCTAGTATTAAGCTTGTACTTAATATCTTAGAAACTCCTAACACCTAGAATGACTACTATTTTAGAATCAGACTATGGAATAGAGCAATTGCTAATAGAAAAAAGAGTGAAAATTGAAAAAAATCAGTATAAATTGGTCCCCTCAGTAATTTGAAGTTGAAGGAATAGTATCTTACCCGTCAACATGCAATAATTCGAAGCGTTTATCATGCTCAGACCCCCCGATTGTTTACATAAATGAGTGAGTTCAAACGTTCCTTCAAATGTAACCTTCAAACGTTAAAGTGAGTCTTTCTCTGTTCTGAAAGGTTCAGAATTAACATTTGAGGATTATGATCATGTTGACGATGACATTAGTCCACAGTGCCCTAACTGATGCCGAACTTTTGAATTTGGCCCCTCTGGATGAGGACGAGGAAGAAAACGAAGACAACAACCGCCAATTCCAGTCACATTGAGCGAGGCAAGGAGATCTCTTACTATCCTACGCTTCTACGCCCTCAGAGCCGACACAAGTGACGCTTTCTTTGTAGCTCTCACCACTATCGAAAATTCATTAGACAGTGATAGACTGAAGTCGCTCACTCAACAGAAAATCACGAACTTCTTTTCAAAATGAACATTTGTGAATAATTGTACAAATGTTTAAAATAATAAACACGAATTTTGATCAAACTCTTGTTTACTTGATTTTATTCCTCCACCCCTGTTGGTTATTTAAACTCCTGTTATTTTGAACTCTTGGTAATTTGAAATTTTTCTCTGGCTCCTCGAGTTTCAAATTATCGAGAGTCTACCGTATATAAAAAGGTGTGTGTGTGTGTGTGTGAGGGGATTTGCTGAAAACTGCATTTATCTATTTATGTATTTTACTAAATTTATCATCAAACAACTATAATTGAATGTGGCATGCTTTGATAACTTTTTATAATTAATATCAAATGATTAAGTTAATTCACTAACTTTCCAACTACTAATCAGACGGACCATGCTATCCTTCATTAACATAAGTGCAGTGAATCAATAAAAACCCAATAATCACTCTTATTTTTATCATTTTATTTCAACAACCAGTATAAACAGTAATTGATAACTTTAACTAATAAATTATTCATTTGCAATTTAGTTTATTGTTTTAATTAATTCATTAACCATTCATTCATTTTAAAATAATTGTTTGTGTTTTAAGAAAAAATTAAATTTTTAATGGTTCACTGTACTGATGCCAAGCAGTTAAGAAGAGTAGTCATTTGAAAAATGATCACTTAAAATAATAAAAAGAATAAACCTGATTATGAAGATTGATGTTGAAGAAATGAGTCATTCAAGATGAAGCAGCATTGCTGAATGCAAAAAATACTGAGGCCTTCTGGACTTCACGATTCTTCTGAACTGGTCAATTCTTTATTCAACTCCAACTTGGGACTAAAACAGAATTAACATTTCAGAAGCGATCCGTGTCATTTTTCAACTCTATAATTCATATTTAAATCTAACTAATTAATTTTAATTATAAATGATAACTATAAATTATGACAATTAATTAGTATTTTAAATTCTATTATACTGATAAGAAAAACAAAAAGCTGAATCTTTAATGTTATAATTATAACTCTAAAGATTAATATTATAATAATAATGAGATTATTATAATAATAATAATGAAGCAAATAATTGTCAACTCATTCAACAAATAAAAAAATATTATTATAATTTATTTTATCTTTATATTATATAATTTTAAGCGAAGCCAGGATAGCCGAGATGTATAAGGCGTCACCACGGAGAGGTGAAGGTCCCGGGTTCGAGTCCCGGTCCTGGCCATATATTTTCTTTTGAAATAAAATATTTTAAAAAAATATTAAATTAATACCTACTATAATCTGAATTTAGTGAAGGGAAATATTGGCTTAAATAAAATATGCTATTCAGTGAAGGAAGGTTCTGGAAATTAGAACATATATTAAAACAAACAGCATGAAAACATAATTGTTATAAAAGTTAATCAATAAATATTAACTAAATAAATCTTGAATATTAGTTAGATACTATTCTTACCTAGCCAAAGTGGAGGGAAAAGGAGGACTTGGAAAGAAGAGGTGCAGAAGGCTATTGAGGCTGGCTGAATCCACAAAGTTAGTCGATGTCCGGGAGAGCCGGAGATGGATGTACAGAATTCCGCCTTACACTGCATAGGCGGTTGAAGAGGACAGAATATGATGATGATACTTTCCTCCACACTATGGGAACTCTGTCTGGATAGGAAGAGCAGATATGAGCCTCGAGGTCCTCAGAAGGCCTGAAAAATAAAACAACAAAACAGTAGCTGAAACAGCATAAACTTTTTAAGGCATTCCATTTTAAATTTATCAAATTGCTGAGAGGAGAATGACTACACCTAGAATGACTACTATTTTAGAATCAGACTATGGAATGCGGCAACTGCTAATAGAAAAAAGAGTGACCAGGGCTGACTATATTCTAAAAATTGGGAAATAGTACCTCTACCTCCCCTAGCAAATAGATATTAAGGCCCTATTTGACTTAATCCTAAGCATTAAAACATAAAATATGAAATCCTAGTTAAAATATGGAGAATAAAATTAACACCTATATATGTTAACCAAAAAAAAACAGGACTATTTGAAATACTGGCCAGCTCGGATACAAGAGGAATACTAGACAAAGTTGGACAGATTGAGAGGTAAATTCCGGCCAACTCAGACTAGTATTACCCTTCTATTTAAGATGACTGAAAATCCTAACACTTAGAAGAGCTAAGTAGAATGATTACTATTTTGGAATCAGACTATGGAATGGAGCAACTGCTAATAGAAAAAAGAGTATCCAGGGCGTATTATATTCTAAAAAATGAGAAATAGTACCGCCACCTCCCCTAGTGAATAGATATTAAGGCCCTATTCGACTTAATCTTAAGCATTAAAACAAAAAATATGAAATCCTAGTAAAAAGATGGAGAGTAAAATTAACACCTATATAGGTTAACAAAAAAACAAAAAAAAAAAAAACAGCACCATTTGAAATACTGGCTATCTGAAATACAAGAGGAATACTAGACAAGGTTGGACAGATTGAGAGGTAAATTCCGGCCAACTCAGACTAGTATTACCCTTGTATTTAAGATAACTGAAAATCCTAGGGTTACCACATCCTTTTGAAAATAAAAGTAATAGACCTAGTATTACCCTTGTACTTACTATCACAGAAGATCCTAACACCAAGAATGACTACTATTTTAGAATCAGACTATGGAATGGAGCACCTGCTAATAGAAAAAAGAATGACCAAGGGTGACTGTATCCTAAAAATTGGGAGATGGTACCGCCACCTTAATATGCAAATGAAGATTAAGGGCCTATTCGACTTAACTCTAAGGATTTCAACATAAAACGACAAACCCTAATGGAGAAAATGAGAATTAAATTACAAAAAAACAAACCAAAATTAAAAACAGCGCTATTTAAAATACTGGCCATCTCGGATACAAGAGGAATAATAGACAAAGTTGGACAGAATGAGAGGTAAATTCTGACCAACTAAGACTAGTATTAACCTTGTATTTAAGCTGACTGAAAATCCTAGGGTTACCGAATCCCTCGCCAATAAAAATAAGAGACATAATATTACCTTTTTACTTAAGATGCTCGAAATCTCGTAGAACATCCTAACACCTAGAATCACTACTATTTTAGAATCAGACTATGGAATGCAGCAACTGCTAAAAGAAAAATTAGTGACCAGGGCTGACTATATTCTAAAAATTGGGAAATAGTACCCCCACCTCCCCCTGCGAATAGATATTAAGGCCCTATTCGACTTAATCCTAAGCATTAAAACATAAAATATGAAATCCTAGTTAAAAGATGGAGAATAAAATTAACACCTATATATGTTAACCAAAAACAAAACAAAACAGCACCATTTGAAATACTGGCCATCTGAGATACAAGAGGAATACTAGACAAAGTTGTACAGAATGAAAGGTAAATTCTGGCTAACTCAGACTAATATTACTCTTGTATTTAAGATGACTGAAAATCCTAGGATTACCAAATCCCTACGCAAATACAAAGAAGTAGACCTAGTATCACCCTTGTTCTTTCGGCTGTATTTCGGGCGGATGCTAAGGAAGCGTTTAATTGTTCTACCAAAATAAAGAGACTGAATATTATTATTCAAGTATTAAAACGAATAAACCTGATCATGAAGATTGACATTGAAGAAATGAGCCATTCAAGATGAAGCAGCATTGTTGAAAGCAAATAATACTGAGGCCTTCTAGATTTCATAATTCTTCTGAACTGGTCAATTCTTTATTCAACTCCAACTTGCGACTAAAACAGGATTAAAATTTCAGAAGCAATCCGTGTCATTGTTCTCCACATTTAGTTTTAAGGAGCTATTTAAGTTGATAACAATTAATTTAGTTAGTTCCATTTTCAGCTCTAAAATTCTTGTTTAAATCTAAGTTATTAATTTTAATTTTTAATCTATGAATGATGAAAAGCAATAAGATTAATATTTTAAATTACATAATATTGATAAGAAAGCTGAATCTTTAATCTTATAATTATAACTCTCATAACACAATAATAATAATGAAGCAAATAATTGTCAACCTATTGAATAAATTTTAAAAATATTAAATTAATACCTACTTCAGACTATAATCTTAATTTAGTGAATGGAAATATCACCTTAAATAATAATATGCTAATTAGTGAAGGAAGATTCTGGAAATTAGAACATATTTTAAAACAAATGGCACAAAAACATAATTTTTATAAAAGTTACAAAAATTTTGACAAAATAAATCTTGAATATTAGTTAAAATACTTTTCTTACCGAGCCAAAGTGGAGGGAAAAGGAGGAAGAAGATGACCTGGGAAGAAGAGGTGAAGAAGGATTTTGAGACTGGTTGGATCCACATAGTCCGTCGATGACCGGCAGAGCTGGAGAGGACTGTTCAGAATTCCTCCATACACTGCATAGGTGGTTGATGAGGACAGAATATGATGATGATGATGATACTCTTCTCCACACAACAGGAGCTCGGTCTGGATAAGGAGAGTAAATTTTAGTCCTGAGGTCCTCAGTGGAACAGCAATACTAAATGAGGAAACAGCAAAACAGCATTTTCTTTTTTATAGCATTACATTTTATTTCACGCTCTTATTCTCAGTTTTAGAGAGCATCTTTATTTTATTATATTTTGCAAATAACATTGTTAGTTTATAATAGTTTGTTAGTGTTAAAAGGAATTAATGTTAGTTAATTATTCCGGAGGTTGTTGCATCTATAATTGAGCCACATTAAATTCTAACTTTTGTTCCGTTACCCTTTAAATTTAAATTAAATTTGGTGTATATCATCTATACTTCAAAATGATAGTTGAAACTATTATTTCTTGATGAAACGGTTAACTAAATCTACTCATTACACATTATTAGATCCTCTTTTCCATACTAAATATCATGATAACTTGTATTTTTGAAAAATGTTAATAATGAAACGAATAAAAACTTAAAGCCTGTTGCAACTCGACTCGCTGCGACAGCCTGTGGAACAGATACCTTAATTTTACACTCTAATTCGCATTCAAACAAATTCATTCATTTTATTTTTTAAGGTCAACTAACATTTAAAAAAATACAAAGATCAATATTTTAAATTCTACAGAAAGTATTTAAAAGATAAAAGTTCAATATTTAATCTTATAGTTCTAATTCTCAGAACACAATAATAATAAAGCAAATAATTTTGAACCTATAAACAACTTAAAGTTAAACTTTTTTTTTTTGGAGTGTGGCTTAGTTAGTGCTATCTCCAGCTAGTACCTAAAATCCAATATGTCTCCTTGCATAAAACTGACCACCAGATTATTTCAATACATAGTTAATTCCATAGTTGCAATTAGTATTCAGTAAAGAAACTTATCAAATCGCTAAGAATAACACTAAGACAAATTAGATTATTTTTTTAGTTAATTTTAATAATCAACTCATAAGATAAATAAGGTAATTTACATTTGTTAAGTTAAGCAATAAGAATCAGAAAGTATTTAAGCCAATGTTTAAAAAATCAAAATAAAGCAAATAATCATTAGCAAATGAATTTATATATGATTTATAATGAATTATTATAATAATATAAAATTTAACCTGAAAGGAAACATGGGAAAGATAAATTTACATAATTTTAAAATTTGAGCCTGTTTTAAAATCCAAAATGGCGGATAGAAACCAAAGGTGACAAATAAATGAAATTATTTTTTACTTCTTTCACTTCATGAATCTTATTATTTAAATGTTTAACCCATAAAAATCTAAAACGAATATGTTATCTATTAATACTGCTTATAAAAATCGAAGTTATTAATATTAATAATTCCAATACTTTTATATTTTTTTAATATATATTTCAAAAATAAACTTAGATCCCTTTTTATAATCTGAATAAATCAACTAAAAATACAGAAATTCGAAGATACAGAATATATATATATTAAAACAGTTCATGATAATTCGAAATGTAAGTGAAATTTAAATGAATAATTATATTTAATTACATGTAAAAAATTCGACAGTTCATCTCTTTATGAAGTTCTAATTCAAAATGGCGTACTTTGACCTTCGGCTTAAGGGACGTCAGTATTGGATTGAAGTAATTGCCATACTATAAATAACTGAAATCATGAATTTTAACTAGTTTAAATAATGATTGCAAAAAAAAAAATCAACTAAAAATTGTATATCACGCTAAAATACACGATTAAAATAGACTCACATTTAATATGCAGTTGCTAGTCCAGAAGTTGTGGTGGAGGGGGGTGACTGTTGGCCATCCTATCTTAGCTGTTTGACCATTAATAATTGAAATGTATTCCTATATAGCAAAATCTATTATCTTAAATACAGCAAGCAATATAATTTTACTTTAAAATGTAATCATAATTTTTAAATATAAAGTATATTTTGTTTTTAGACATTTCAATAATAATTCCTAGTTTTACTTCTGTCATTTCCTTATTACCTTATAAATTAGTATTTGAATTCAATATTAATTATAAGATATAATTAACAGCTTTAATTCGCATTTTTATAATTGTATTATATTAGTACTAAGTGACGATGTTTAGTGAGAAAAATTAAAGGTTTCAACTCACGTCTCGGTTATTCTGAAGGCCGTGATTCTTGAGGATTTTCTCTCTATTGAAAACTATAATTATTTTAAAATTTACATTTATTATTTTTAATTTTAGCTGATGAAAAAAAATAATCTAACGAAATAAATAAGAAGAATCAGAAAATTATTCGTTACGACATTTGATGTTGTACTTTTAATGTTCATACTATTGTTTCTAATTTTCAAATACTTTTAATTAGTACAAAATAAAAGGTAAAAAAAAAATAAAATAATTATTTGAAAAACGAATTTGAATTAATTTTATACTGCTATCAGAAAGAAAAACTGATGTAACCAACAACCGATATAAGAAAAAACTGTTAAATTAGGGAATGGGAAACCATGAGAGACACAAGTGATAATTCAATAAATGTAAAAAAAAAAAAAACATTTAAAATTAAAAAAAAATCCAAAATAAAAAGATCTGCAGTACATTCCATGAATTTTGGGCAATATTACTTCCCAAAATATTTTATTTACAATAACTATTATCCATAATTGCCAATCATTTCTCCTCACTTATACACTCTTCATATAGTTCTTAAAATTAAATTTAGTAATAATATGTAACCATTAACTTATAATTTAAACTTAAATATTTTTTGAGATGACACTTTAAAATATCCTAATGAATTTCATTAATCAATTATATCAATTACATTAATTTATTTATAGTGCACAACTAATTAAAATATTGATAATAACTTTTTACAATATCAATAATAATTACAAACCTTTACAGACGACTACTTCCGAGAAGAGATGTTGACTTGTTGAAATCCTGGGAAAGACTAAAAAGATGCAGTGGAGGGGATGCCTCGCAGCCAATCAGATGCGACTTCAATAGCCAGTAACAGAAAGAGACAGATATATCTCACACTCTCTCACTCATTCTGATTTAATAATGCCCCATCCGGCCCCATTATAAATACTTCGATTTTTAAAGCTTAGTAGGATATTATATTAGTGACAAGTGTTTTTATATGAGGATATTAAATTATATATTTCTTAGCGTATTATTTGTATCTATGGACAAGAATAATTTAAACAATTATGATATAGGTTTCTTAGGTTATTCAGTCAAAAGCATCTTTTTTTAATAAGAAATAATAAAAGTATAATCAATAATTTAACCAAGTGAAAGAGAATGAAATAAAGAAAACATTCAAAATAAGAAAGACAAATTCAGCCAATATCGATAATGATGTTATACTATAATCATGTAGCTTCAAATTAAATAAATAGATTACAATTTTTTATAAATGTTATTTATTTTATAAAAACAGTTTATTCATTAAAATAAGTGTGTTTTGCACTCTTCTTTGTTGTATTTTTGACATTATTGACTCTTACTTCTGTAATCCCACAATAATAACTTTGAAAAAGTAAATTCCTTCAAATTTTTATTTCTTTTAAATTGTTACTTACAATTTTTTTTTAATTTCTTCTAAGCAATGGGGGGGGGGACGTTACATCCCCAATAATCCCCCGCTTGTTACGCATATGGTTACAATGAATCTTACTAATCTTACTAATAATATAAATGTGAAAGTTTGTATGTTTGTCTCTCTTTCAAACAAAAACTACTGGACGGATTTGGATGAAACTTGACAGTAATATAGGTTATACATCAGAATAACACATAGGCTATAGCAAGTGCGGATTTAGGAGGGGCGCACGGGGGCACGTGCCCCCCCTCCAACAGTCTTAGGTACTGTGGAGAGTCCATCATAGTACATAATTAACGGCAAATCACATGATAATAGTGGTTAAAATAACAGAAAGAACATGAGTGAAACTATTGTTTTGATATTCTACTTAAATTATAAATGCGAATGTTTGTATTTATGTCTGTTACTCATTCACGCAAAAACTACTGAACGGATTTTGATGAAACTAATTGAGTAAAATAAGTTATACATCATAGGCTACAGCAAGGGCAGATTTATGTGGGGGCACAGGGTCATGTGGCCTTCTCGTTATAGTACATAATTAAAGGCAAATCAGAAACTTAGCATATTGAAATTTGTAGATAGGTTCTTTGTATAGTTTACGAAAGAAATTTGGATAATTGCACCCCAAGGGTTTCCTCTTTAATATAATAGGGATTCAAAGGTTGTATAGAATCCGTCAGTTTTGAAGTTGGACATCTGAAATTTTGGATGTACGAGTAACTTATATTTAAAAAAAATAAATTATAAATTAAAATTATTTATTTTAAATGATCTTTCACGAAACTTAATGTGGCAGGCCAAATTCCACGCGAGCGAAGCCGCGGGCATAAGCTAGTACAATCCTTACACTGTAATATAAATGTGAAAGTTTGTATGTTTGTCTCTCTTTCACGCAAAAACTACTGAACGGATTTGGATGAAACTTGACAGTAATATAGGTTATACATCAGAATAAAACACAAGGGTTATAGCAAGCGCAGGGCACGTGCGCCCCCCCCCCGACAGTTTTGTAGGTACTGTTTAGAATCCATTATAGTACATAATTAAAGGAAAATCACATGATCATAGTTGTTAAAATAACAGAAAGAACATGAGTTAAATTTTGTGTGAAAACAGTTTGATATCCTGTTAATCTTACTATTATAAACTAGCTTTTGCCCGCGGCTTTGCTCGCATGGAATTTGGTCAGCCACATCAAGTTTCGTGACAGATCATTTCAAATAATAATTTTTTTTAAACTATAAGTTACTCGTACATCCAAAATTTCAGATATCTAACTACAAAACTGACGGATTCCATACAATCTTTGAACCTCTATTCTATTAAGGGGGAAACCTTTGAGGGTGGAATTATCCAAATTTCTTTCTTAAATTATATAAAGAACCTATCTTCAAATTTCTTAGGATCTTGAAATCCCTATTTGCCTTTAATTATGTACTATAATGGATTCTCCAAAGAACACAAATAACTGTCAAGGGGGGGGGGGGGAACGTGCTTCCGTGCTAATTGTGAAAGTTTGTACGTTTGACTCTCTTCCACGCAAAAACTACTGAACGGATTTGGATGCAACTTTACAGTATCAGAATAACACATAGACTATAGCAAGCGCGGATATAGGGGGGGGGGCACGGGGTCACGTGCCCCCACTGACAGTTTTTAGGTCATATCATATACAATCCTAACACCTAGAATGACTACTATTTTAGAATCAGACTATAGAATGTAGCAACTGCTAATAGAAAAAAGAGTGACCAGGCCTGACTATATTCCAAAAATTGAGAGATGGTACCACTACCTCCCTTTGCAATTGAAGAAAAAGGGCCTATTCGACTTTACCCTAAGCATTAAAACATAAAATATGAAATCCTATTGAAAAGATGGAGCATGAAATTACAGCATATATATGTTACCGAAAATTAAAATAGAGAACTGAATTACAACCAACTAAACCAAAACAGGAAAAAAAAAAGCTGCACTATTCGGAATAATGACCATCTTAGATACAAAAAGAATACTAGAGAGATGGTACCACAACCTCCCTATGTAAATAAAGATTAAGGACTTCATCAACATAACCCTAAGCATCAAAACGTAAAATATGAAATCCTAGTAAAAAAAATTGAAAATAAAATTAACACCTACATATGTTAACAAAAAAAACTGCACTATTTGAAATACTGGCCATCTCGGATACAAGAGGAATACTAGACAAAGTTGGACAGATTGAGAGCTAAATTCTGGCCAACTCAGACTAGTATTACCCTTGTATTGAAGATGACAGAAAATCCTAGGATTACCATATACCTTTGAAAATAAAAGCAATAGCCCTAGTGTTACCCTTGTACTTAATATCCTAGAAACTTTTAACACTTATAAAAGCTATGATGAATGAATACTATTTTAGAATTAGACTCTGGATTACGCCAATTGATAATAGAAAAAAGAGCGATCAGAGCTGATTATATTCCAAAAATTGGGAGATGGTACTGCCTCTTCCCCTAGCAACTGAAGATTAAGGACTTATTCAACTTAGGCCTAAGGATTAAAACATAAAATATGAAATCCTAGTGAAAAGAAGGTAAATAAAATTACAGCCTATATATCTTAACCAACAAAAGAAACAAACATCACTATTTGAAATACTGACCATCTCAGATACAAGAGGAATACTAGACAAAGTTGGATAGAATGAGAGGTAAATTCTCGCCAACTCGGACTAGTATTACCCTTGTATTAAGATGACTGAAAATCCTAGGGTTACCACATCCCTACGCAAACACAAAAAAGGGGACCTAGTATTACCCTTGTACTTAATATCATGGAAAATCCTAAGATCTAGAAAGACTACTATTTTAGAATCAGACCATGGAATGGAGCAACTGCTAATAGAAAAAAGACTGACCATGCCTGACTTTATTCTAAAACATAAAAGATGGTACCGCCACATCCCTTCATAAATGAAGATTAAGGGCCTATTCGATTTGATTCTAAGGATTACAATAAAAAATAACTAAACCTGATGGAGAAGTAGAGAACTGAAATACAACAAAACAAAAACTAACCAAAACAAAAAAAAACTGCGCTATTTAAAATAGTGTCACCCCAGATAGAAGAGGAATACTAGAAAAAGTTGGAAGAGAGATAAATTCTAGCCAACTCGGACTAGTATAACCGTTGTATTAAAAAGACTGAAAATCCAAAAGTTACCACATCCATGAGAAAATAAAAACAGTAGACCTAGTATTAACCTTGTACTTAATTTCATTGAAAATCCTAACACCTAGAAAGACTATTATTTTAGAATCAGACCACGGAATGGAGCAACTGCTATTAGAAAAATGAGAGACCAGGCCTGACTATATTTCAAAGATTGAAAGATGGCCCCGCCACCTCCCTATGCAAATGATGAATATAGACTTATTCGACGTCGGCCTAATAATATATGAAATAGAGAATTGATTACAACCAACTAAAACTAACCAAAACAAGAATAAAAAAAAAGCAGCCGTATTCGGAATAGAGACCATCTTAGATACAAAAAGAGTACTAGACAATGTTGGACAGAAGATAGATAAATTCTGGCCAACTCAAACTAGTGTTACCCTTGTATTTAAGACGGCAGAAAACTAACTTCGAAAATAAAAAAAATAGACCTAATGTAACCCTTGTACATAACATCATAGAAAATCCGAACACCTAGAATGACTACTATTTTAGAATAATAGTAGAAAATAAGAGTGACCAGGCCTGATTATATATCAATAATTGACGGATGGTACCGCTACCTCCCAACGCAAATGAAGATTAAGGACTTATTGGACTTAAGCCCAAGCATTAAAACTTAAAATATGAAATTATAGTGAAAATAAGGTGAATAAAATTAAAGCCTATATATGTTACCAAAACAAAAGAAACCAACAGCACTATTTGAAATACTGACCATCTCAGATACAAGGGGAATACTAGACAAAGTTGGACCAAATGAGAGGTAAATTCTTGCCAACTCAGACTAGTATTACCCTTGTGTGGTGACCACATATATTATATATTATTTAAATGATTAGTGATCCACATATATATATTATTTAAATATATGATGATATTAAATGTATGAGTATTGATTAGTATAATAATATAAATTGATTAGATGTATGAATATTGATAAGTATAATTATATGAATTGATTTGTATGTAATATTTAATGTATGGAGTTTAAATTACGTATTGAGGTATTTAATTATTGTTTATTGTTAAATTGTTATATTTCACCGTTCACCTATGTACCATAGCGAGATAAGAATGTAGGAACGTATTAACGAGTTTGTATTCGACAGTGTGAATAATTATACCACAGGTCAATTAATGTCTTGATCTAGACCTGCTTAAATGTTATGATTCTTACATTTCCTTCGCCTTGACCGAAGGTGGGAATGAAATGTTGAGGGTGGGGGTAGCGATAAGCGCACCTCCGTCTGCGTTATATGACACTCTCTTTTTAGACACTGATCTCACTGCCCGCTTCCCCGCTTCTCTCATGACCATGCTTGTATTAGTAATATTTGAATAATTGTATTAGATATAAGAATTGCATGTTGTACTATTTTATGTATAAATATATATATTTGAAGAATATAATTTTATTTGGGTTTCCACTGTGATCTTTATTTGTAATTGACTTTCTTTTCTCCTCCTTTCTTTTTCCCTTTCTTTTCTGTGGTAAGGGTCCACGGACATATTTTATAATTATTAAATCAATTAGGAGAAAGGTCATTACACAGGTATTAAGATGACTGAAAATCTTAGAATTACCACATCCATACGCAAATAAAGAAATAGATCTAGTATTACCCTTTTACTTAAGATGTCAGAAAATCTTAACACTTAGAAAAGCTATGATGAATGAATGAATGAATACTATTTTAGAATCAAACTATAGAATGTAGCAACTGATAATAGAAAAAAGAGCGACCAGGGCTGACTATATTCTAAAAATTGGGAGATGGTACCGCCACCTCGCCTAGCAACTGAAGATTAAGGACTTTTTCGACTTAGGCCTAAGCATTAAAACATAATATATGAAATCCTAGTGAAAAGAAGGTGAATAAAATTACAGCCAAACAGAACCGTTTGAAATACTGACCATCTCAGATACAAGAGGAGTACTAGACAAAGTTAGACGGAATGAGAGGTACATGCCTGCCAACTCAGACTGGTATTACCCTTGTATTAAGATGACTGAAAATCCTAGTGTTACCACATCCCTACGGAAAAAAGAAAAGACATAGTATTAAACTTGTACTTAATATCATAGTAAATCTTAATACTACTTTAGAATCAGACTATGGATTAGGGTAACTGATAATAGAAAAAAGAGTGACCAGGGCTGACTATATTCTAAAAATCGGGAAAACCTTTCCTAGTAAATGAAGATTAAGGGTCTATTCGACTTAACATTAAGGATGTCAACATGCAATAACATAGCAAACTGGATCGATATAGAATAAAATTCAACTAACCAACTCAACCCAGAAAAAACAAAACATAAAATAAATGCACTATTTGAAATACTGACCATGAACTTTTTAAGGCATTCCATTTTATTTCCCTCTCCTGTTAGTTTTAGAGAATTGGTATTCAATTTAGAAACTTATCAAATCGCTGAGAGGAACACTAAGTCAAATTATTTTGTTTTGTTTTTTTACAACATGATTCTTAAATAATCTCAATTATCAACCCAATAAGATAAATGAGTCCATTTATATTTATTAATTTAAGCAATAAGGATCAGAAAGGATTTAAGTCTAATGTTTACAAAAATAAAGCAATAAAATATCTATTAACCAATGGATTTATGTATGCTTAACAATGTTGATAATAATATCCAATTTATCCTAAAATTAAACATGGGAATGATAATTTGTATAGAGATTGTTTTTCATTTTGTTTCCTTCAGTTCTATTGAGTTTGAAAAAATTTGAGTGGTTAAAAAAAGCAAAAATACGACAAAGATGGAAATATTAGAAGCAATCCAAGCACCCTGAAAATGTCAACAGAGAAGATGGATATAAATTAAGCAAATTATATCTTCCAAGCATGCCAGTTGTAAATATGAAACCAAAAAAACTGAAAAAGATCAGAACGCAACCAGTCGAGGCACACCCAATCAGAGACCACCTAGTTGAAGCCCAGCAAAACGGCAAAGAATGTGATGACATGTTCAAAATCAGAAGAAATATGTTATGAAGAATTATATTGATGATTGGTTACCTCATTTTGAGTAGTTTGCCTCCAGTACAAAAAAACAGATCTTGAATCCAATATTCTTCTTTTTACACCCCCTGGTACTGCTATCCTCGATTTAAAAAAAATGTACAATGTTATTGATCGTTTTGTATGTATAATATCTCATGTAAATATTAAAGGCAATCCTTAAAAATAAAACAGGCACAATTTAGAAGCAAAATTTTACTGGAATTCAATATTTTTTTTCTAACATATATTTATTTCAAAAATTGACTTTTTCTCTACTTTAGCCAATCAATTTTGTCAAGAAGAATTTTGAAAGACACTTTGATGTGTCATTTCTGATGGTTTTAGTTCAGTTATGAAACTTAACTATCAAAAAAATGTGAAAAAGTAAAGTTTAGAAACTTGAAATTAACCACTTTTAATCCAGAAAACCTCATTTATGCGAACATGATTCTTTGTTACTATTTTGAAAGTTTAGTTACATAATTATTAATTAAGTATATCAGCCCTCCATCCTCTGATCAAACATAACTTACCCGTATATACAAGAGTTCTTATCTTTATTTGATAATGGAATATTTCCATAACTACTTTTGAAATTCCTTCTTGAACATGGCTACAGAGAGAGCTCGAGAGATGAACAGAAGAATAAGGAACAAACTATTATAACAACTAATAATCATTCTTCCTTAGTTACACTTACAACCTAGTTAGGGACCAAAAATAATTGTTGAAAGAAAAAATAAATTTAGATTCAACTACTAATGTTAATCAACTATAATATATAATGGATTTCATCAATTTACCTCATTTTGAGTAGTTTTCCTCCGCTTCAAAACTAGGTCTTGAATCTAATATTCTTTTTACACCCCGTAAATCTGGTACAGCTATTCTCAATCTAACAAAAAAGTACAAATGTTATCAATTGGTATATATAACTTCTCATTTAAATATTAAAGATGATACTTTAAAAATAAAACAGGTAACATTCAGTGAAATGTTTTACTGGAATTCAATATTTTTTTCTTGACATATATTTATTCTCTTTATCAGAAATTAAAAGTTTTTTTATGTAATTTAAGATTTTATCAGTTCATTGGTAAAAATGGTCAACTGCATTTGAGGCATTACAAGAGGATGATTCTGAAATTTCAACAATTGACTTGTTCACATTTTTCATTAGTTTAGCCAACTAATTTTTTCTAACACTATAATGTGTTGTCGTATTTGGGAGCATAAAGCATTGCATGATTAAACTAGCAAAAATGTTAAAAAGTCAATTTCAGAAATTCAAAGTTGACAGCTTTTAATTCAGGAAATAATTGTTTGTTTTTATTTAACTGTACTTGAACCAAATTTACTTTCCAAATATGAATAAAATATGGTATTAACAAACAATTATTGATAATTTCACATTTTTATCACAATGGAGCCTAATTTAGTTCAGGCACAGGTGACAGGATTAAACTTTTTTCTTCACAAAATGTAAGTAAATTTGAGTCAACAATATTTTGTGAAATTCCATTATTGTTTCAATTTAAAGTAGATTTTATAAATAAAATACAAAAATTTAAAAAAAGAGAAGATAAATAAAGAAAAATATATATTTACACACTATTAATAATGGAAACCACTGACTCCAGTTTTTTTTTTTATTGATTTCTGATAAAATAACATTAAGAATTTTAAATCCTGAAATTTTGTAACTCATAATGAAAAATAAAAATATAGTTATTAAGAATAATGCATGCTGATAACCATAAAAAACATTTTGTACTTATTGAAATCACCATCTTGGACCTTTCATTGCCTATGAAAGAAAAAAATTAGTTATTGCATTACCACACAGTAAAATAGTAATTTATCAAGAAGACTCACAAAAATAACACTTTCTTACTTTTTAGTATATAATCCTAAAGTAATTAAATAACTAAAATCAAATCAGAGTAACTGCTTTATTATAAATAATATTTTTTAATAATACATGAAGAATTAATTTTAACTAACTCTGGTTACATCTTATACCTATTTTGGATATAACATTTTGAAGTTAATAATTGTTTTACTTTTTCAACAGAATAAAATTATAATGTTTAATTTTAATAGGAATATTAAAAGAAAAATGGAAGAAGATTTAGTTATAAATGTTCTAGAACATTCTGGTCAATGCAGGGCTACCGACAATTTTGGACTGAAAAAATCTAATAAGGAAAGTAAGAATTATTTAAAAACTTACTAAATCCATTAAATATGTGCAATTAAAATGTAATCTTAAACTAAGAGGTACTATCAAAAGATAAACCAAATGATCCTTAAAATTTGTATCTCTCTATTATGCATTACTTAGTTTGATTTCCTCTAGCATCTTTTAATGAGATAGATTACATTGACTACCAAAAGCAAGTACTGTGCTGCAACGTTAAGCAAAAGTTCACCACAAAAAAATCTATTTTTAAGGAATTATAGAATGACTAGAACATTATTCACTCAATTTATTAATCAAGCAATATACTTTGTATTTATTCGCAGCATCTCTATGATGATGAAGCTGTCTGATCTATTAAACTTTAAAGAGTTTTATTACAATATACCTGATAATTATCACAGATGGCTCTACATGCCACATGGGAACAAGGCCTCCCGCAACGTTAACCACCCATCATCTCTGTTCATTGCTGCTGCTCTCCAGTTGCGGATGTGTCTGAGCGTCTGCAACCACACCATCCGCCCATCGGAACCTCAGTCTTCCAACCCTTCTTGTTCCATGTACTTTTTCTTTTAGGAGTTTTTTAGAGACATTACAATGTACCTTAAAGAGAAAATTTGCAATGTACCATCAATTTTAAACTTTAGGGTGTTCTTTAAAATTTTCTATTTTCAGATATATATATATATATATATATATATATATATATATATATATATATATATATATATATATATATATTATACAACTTATTTATGTAATCATTATCAATTATGTTATTGTAAAATAAATTTGTCCTGAAATAAAAAAAAACACCAAAAATGTCAAAAATAATAAATAAGTCGAGACTTATTTGATGTTTTTTTACTGCACCCTCAACTATATCCATCCTCCATAATTAATGTTTACTTGGCAACAGATAATGTTTTATAATTGTTGTAAGATTTTTTTATGAATCACTAATCATGATTCTTTGTAAAATCGTATCTACTTAAAACATTGTATTGTTTAACTTTTGAACAATAAATTAATAAAACATTAAAAATTAATTTGAACTAACTCTGGTTAAATAATATACCTATTTAGGAAATAACATTATGAAGTTATTGTTTTTCTTTTTTAACAGAATAAAACTAAAATATTTAACTTTAAAAAGAATATTAAAAGAAAAATGGAGGAGAGATATCAAAGTTCTAGAACATTCTGGTCAATGCAGGGCTACCAACAATTCAACACTGAAAAAGAGCTATTAATGTAAGTAATAATTATTAAAACAAAAAACAAAAACAAATTGTAAATAACTAAACCCATTAAATATATGCAATTAATATTATTTTTATAACAATTTGAAAGTGCATGGGAGGTGCCTTCAAATTAGATTTTGTTTGTAAGTACGTTTGTCACAATTATAAAGTCCAAAATAACAACAAAAATACTATAGCCATTTAAATCTAATAAAAATATATAAATAATAATAAAAAAACCATATGTAATACTTTTTGACATTATTTAAGCTTGAATAAATAAATCTAACGAAAATAACTATTTGATAATAGCCAAAATAAAATTATTTATAAATTCAAAACAACATTATAATATTAAAAAGATTTTTTCAGCTGAGAAAAGCATCAATTTTATTTTGAATACAAAAATATTGGAATTGATATACCGTTGCACCTTTCGTTGTTTTGGCGGAAGTGGCTAATTCAATAACCAACTCGCTTCCACTAACTGAATTTGACTCTGACTCACGTTTACTCGATCTAGTCTTTCCTTCACAGCACTGAGATTTAAACAAGTCTGGGGACATTCAAATAGGATATGATAATGGTATAAAAAAAAAGACAATATAAATTAAAACAATTAAAAAAATTAATTACTAAATTAATGTATTTGAAAAATGATTAAACTGAAATAGGATATGATGATGTAAAAAATAGACAATATAAATTATAACATTTAAAAATATAATTAAAACAATTAGAAATATAAATACCTCCTTGAAATCGGAACATGCAAAAATAATTAACTAATGAATGATGAACTAAAAAAAAGTAATATAAATTAAAACAATTAAAAATATAATTACTAAATTAACAAAGAAGAACGGATAGTATATATTTCAAATCAATATAAAAAATAATTAATGTTTAATTATTTGATTATCTAAAGGCGTGTGATCTAAGCAATTCGTAAATACTTCATGGCATGGTGTGATATAGAAATCGCCGTATTGTAGACTGGAAATGAGAAATTTAAAGATCAACTTGATTGAAATTGACATAAATTATGTTATATGATTATACATTATAAAACATCAAATAGGATATGATGATGAACTAAAAAAAAAAAAAAATACAACATAAATTAAATTAAAATAAATTAAAGTTTTGTTTAAGTAAGTGCAATCTTTATACTGATAAATATTTGGTTTAATTAATTATATTGCACGTTTACATTACTCAATTACATTTAATTACCTCTAAGTATCTATGAAGTTCATTTCTAATCCAGAGATGGTGGAGAAGTAGGTAGGTACCTAGAATATTCACTCGCTAGCCAATACCAACTTCACCACACAAAAATTCTGAAAGACTGAAACGATCGAATTGGTGAAACAAACTAAATATATAAGAAATCTCCAATTTCTATGATTTTTACGTCTATTTATTTTTCTTAATTATTAATTATTATGTAAGAATTTATTTCCAGTTATTAGTTTAAAGAATGAAAATAAATATACTCGAAATTTCAAATAGCTAAGTTTTTTTTTAAAGTATAGTAATTAAATATTAATCAATTCATTTTATTAAATGCACTTTCTTTTAAATTAGAGTGTGTAATGAAATTAATTTCTTGTTCACAATTTAATATATTAATGTTGTTACTTAATTTATTTTCTCTTCAAATTTTCAGAAGAAGTACTCTTTTAAAATTTAAAAATAATCTAAAATGTAATTATTATTAATAGTTGAAACTATTTTAATGCATAATAAGTTTAATTTAATGAGTTGAGATAATCAATTAAATTGTGGCAGCATAGTTTTAGTTAAGAGCCAGTTTCAGTTACAAGTCTCCATGTTTTTTCTAGCTCCTGCCTTCACTGCTTTAGATCTAGTTACAATTTCAGATTAATTATTAATCATTTTAGTTGTTTAATTCTTTTTATTAATTAGTACTTAGGAGTAAGAAAGTATTACTTTTATGAGGCTATTTGATATGTTACTATTTTATTGTGAGGTAAAGCAATAACTGATTTTTTCTTACATTGGTAAAAAAAATCCAAGATGGTCAATAAGTATAAAATGATCTTATATGCAGGCCTATATATATTTTATGCTTAGTAACACGTGTTATTATCAATATATACTATATTCTTGTTTTTCATTGTGAGTTGCAAAATTTAAGGATTTAAAATTCACCTTTACTTTTTTCAGAAATTATATGGTATCTGTAAATTGCAAATTCTGTAAGCTTAGTTAAGGAAATGGTATCTGTTCCGCAGGTTGTCGCTTCATGTTGAGTTACAAGTTTTAACTGTGTATTCGTTTCATTTCTAATATTTTCCAAAAACAGAAGTTATCGGGAGCTTTAGTATGGAAAAGAGAATGTAATTATGGAAAATGTGTATACTTTGGAAATCATTCATATAGAAATGGACGTTTCAACAAACTTATACTCTTCGAAATGTCAGTTGAAACTTATTATTTCTTGATGAAATGATTACTGAAATCTACTCATTACCTATAATCATTCTATTTTCCATACTAAAGCTCACGATAACTTGTATTTTCGGAAAATATTAAAAATGGAACGAATATAAAGTTAAAACTTGTTGCAACTAAACTCAAAGTGACAATCTGTGGAACAGATACCAAAAAAAACTATAGTAAGTGGTTTCATTATCAATAGTGTCAAAAATATATATTTTTCTCTATTTATCTTCTGTTTTCTTAAAGTTTTTGTCTTTTATTTAATATTAATGGTTTAAGGTACTGGACTTGACTTTTATTTTATTTTGTTTTATAGATACAAAAACCCTTTTTTTTTTTTGTCCAAGTTATCTTTTATTTATTATTTCTTTAACATGTAGACGTTTCGACCCATGTGGTCATTCTCAATACATGTTTTTTTTATATCATCATTCAGTTAGCTGAATTCAATCCGCAAAAATACATCTATATAACATTCAAAAAAGCAAAGCATTAACATTATAAAATTTTTTTATAAATATATATGAAATACATGAATCTTCTTAAAAGTTATCCTATCAGCCACAACCATCATACATGGCATCATCAAAAAATTCACTGCATATAAATTACAATTATTACATTACTGCTATCCTCACAATAGTACACAGATAGATATACCTTATTTTTTTCTTGTAGACTGATATTAAAATGCAGAAAGAGGAGGAAGGCAGGGTGGGGTCACCCATAGTCAGTCACTGCAACTAATAAGCAGAACTAGGACTTTGTCCAGTCTGGATTATCTGAGTAATAATAGCTTGTTTTGTTTTATGTCTCACATTAATTATTATTTCTATGCCAAAAGTAAAACTAATTACAATTCCAGCATATTCTTTCTATTAATATATATTGAAATTTTTTTTTTTTTTTATTCTATTTTATAGATATCCCAATGTTAAATTTTATAATGTTAATGCTTTGCTTTTTTGAATGTTATATAGATGTATTTTTGCGGATTGAATTCAGCTAACTGAATGATGATATAAAAAAAAACATGTCTTTTATTTGTAAAATCTGTTTAAATTTGTAAATTAATAAAATTTCACTAAATATTGTTGGTTCGGATTAGCTGAAATTTTGTGAAGAAGAAAATTTTATACTATCTACTTGCGCTTGAACTATATTTATGCTCCATTGTGATAAAAATTGAAATTATCAATATTGATTTGTTACTTAAATATTTTCTTCGATATTGGAAATTAAATTTGGTTCGACCTCAGTAAAGTAAAAACAAAGGACCATGTTCTGGATAAAAAGCAGTTAACTTAGAATTTCTAAAATTAGCTTTTTTACATTTTTGGTAGAATAATCCTGCAATGATTTATGCTGTCGAAACTTAAGGTTCAGAACTGAACTAAAAACATCAGGAATAAGGCGGCAAAGTGTTGTTCTTGAAAAAAGTGATTGGTTAGACCAGCAAAAAATGTGAAAAGTTAATTTTTTAAATTTCAGACTTATCGGCTTTTGATCCTAAATGCCTCAAATGCAGTTGACTTCTATTACCAACTGATGATGAACTGGCAATATGTTTGATTTAAAAAAAAAACAATAAAAAAAATTATTGAATTCCATTTAAACATTTCACTGAATTTTACCCGTTTTATTTTTAAAGAAACTTTTATAAAATCAATGCCATATTCAAATTAAAATTTATTTTATACAAAAATGTATTCATGAGGTTTCAGAGACCACAAATAAGGCTGTCCACTGCTAGACTATATGAAATTTAGTAGTATTATGATTTCAGGTATACTTATAACTGAAATTTATTTTAGGCAGAAATCTATTAAGTAATTGAAGTCAGCCTTTTTGATAAATTACTATTTTATTGTTTGCTAATGCAATCACTGATTTTTTATTCTCCCATTGGCCAAGAAAGGTCCAAAATGGTGATAGAAACAAACGATCATGTGCAATTATGCTAATAAATGAGTTATTCTGGATTAAAAGGAGAAAACTTACTTAAAAATTGACTTTTAGACATTTTTTGCTAGTTTAGTCTTGCAATATTTTATGCTCCTGAAACTTAAGGTTCAGAACGGAACAAAAAATAAGATGATAGGCCATCAGAAATAAGGCGGCAATGTGTCGTTCTTGACAAAAGTGATTGGCTAAACGAGCGAAAAATGTGAAAAAGTCTATTTTTGAAATTTCGAATCCTAAATGCTTCAAATGTGGTTGACCACTTTCACCATTGAACTGATGAAATATATGATTTTTTCTTTTATTTTAATTCTAAAAATTATTGACCTCCATTAGAATATTTTACTAAATCAATTTATATATACCAAACCAATTGATAACATTTGTACTTTTTTTTTTAGATTGAAAAATAGCTGTACCAGATGCGGTGTAAAAAGAATATCAGATTCAAAACCTGGATTTGTATTGGAGGAAAACTGCTCAAAACGAAGTAAATTGAGATTTTCAATCAGAAATATTCAATCATATGTTAGACATTTGAAATTGTTTAGTTTAATTTTATTTTATAATCCATAACTAATCAAAGGTGATTAACATAAGTAGATGAATCTAAATTTATTTTTTCTTTAACTAAGGAAGATTGATTATAAGTTCCTCATTCTTTTGTTTATCTCTTCAGCTCTCTTTGTAGCCATCTTCATGTAGGTATTTCAAGAGTAGCAGTTATGGAAATATTCCAATATCAAATGAAGATAAAAACTCTTATATGTACTTAAGTTATGTTTAATCAGAGGATGGAGGGCTGATATACGTATTTAATAATTATGTAACTAAACTTTCAAAAAGGAACAAAGAATGATGTTTGCATAAATGAGGATTTCTGGATCAGAAGTGGTAAAGTTCAGAACTGGACATTTGAAATTGTTAAAACTATAAAACAATCAATAATAAGGCAGCAAATTGGTGTTTTAGACAAAATTGGATAGATAAACTTGCAAAAAGTGTGAACATTTTTTTTGAAATTTCAGTGTTATCCACTTTTGATCCTGAATGCCTCAAATGCAGTTGACGACTTTTACCATCAAGCTGATGATATCTTTGATTTAAAAAATAAATAAAAACAATTCCTGATAAAGATAATAAGTATATCAAAAAATTATAATAAGTTAGCAAAAAAGTATTGAATTCCAGTAAAACATTTCACTGAATTTTACCCGGTTTATTTTTAAAGAATCGTTTTTAATATTTACACGAGATATTATATATATAATGATCAATAACATTGTATTTTTTTTTTGGATTGAAAAATAGCATTCCAGATTGATGGGGTGTAAAAAGAATATTGGATTCAAGACTTGGTTTTGTATAGGAGGTAAACTACACAAAATAAGTTATCCAATCATCAATTTATTTATTCTAACTCTTGAAAAAGAAAATGCCTATCCTTGGATATTTATTACTATCCGGGTCCAGGAGCGGAGTCTATTCTTTCATTGGTCTTATTGGCAGCTTTCAGATTGGCTAAGCTTTAACTGGGTGGTCTCTGGTTGGGTAGGCCTCGAATGGCTGGCTTCTGATTGGTCCATCTTCTTTTTCAGGTTTATTGGTTTCTTCTTTACTACTGGTATATTTGGAAGCCGTAACCTGCTTGATTTATATCCACCTTCTCTGCTGAAATTTTAGGGATGCTTCAAAATTTGGATTACTTATATTATCTAACTTTCTAACATGTTATTACACTTTTTTACCACTCTTATTTTGTCAAACTCATTATGTTTAGAATTCACAAAATGTTCTGCCAATGCCGATGACTTGCTATCCATCATCATTATGCTTCTAATATGTTCTGCAAGTCTTCATACATAGTCTACATATTAGTCTTCCTGTTTGCCCAAATTACTCCATCCCACAGGAACATGGAACGTTATACTTAATACAGAGATTTAAAATTTAAGGATAGGTGGTTTTAGTTTCTAATAATAACTCAGAATGTGGCCATTTACCAATTTGTACCAGTTTGTGACACTAAATTTTATGTTAATTCGCTCAGTACAAATCAAAGGTATATGTTTTTAATTTCACATAACGTAGAAATTCATTCTACAGGTCATGTCTAGCTGAAAAAAATTACTCAAAGCACACTTACCATAACAATACTCTGAGCATTTATACTCATCACTAAGAGCCTTTAACAACAACATATTTCAATATATAGGCCAATTTTCCTCTCCTCTGGTAGGGAATATTTGTCTTAGACTGTAATATACAGAACTGGGAGAACTAAAATACTTTATTTTTAGTTCTCGAAAAATTATTATACCGTTGATAAACTTTTTTCTTGTGTAAAAGATTGTGAACTATCACTTACCTTTTTGCAACTTAGATCTTTATTTTGTTAGTCTCAGTAAACTGTCTCATACTAAGTTGCTAGGAGAAATCAAACCAAGTTATACTTAATAGAGAGGTTTAAAAATTAAGGATAGCTTGTTTTAGTTTCTAATAGTAACTCAGAATGTGACCACTTACCAACAACACTAAATTCTATGTTAATTCGCTCAGTACATATCCAAGGTATATGTTTTTAAATTCACGTAATGCAGAAATTGATTCTACAGGTCTTGTCTAGCTGAAAAAAATTACTCAAAGCACAATTACCATAACAATACTCTGAGCATTTATACTCATCACTATGAGCCTTTAACAACATATTTCAATGCATAGGGCAATTTTCCATAGCTCTGGTAGGGAATATTTGACTTAGACTGTAATATACACAACTGGTGGAACTAAAATACTTTATTTATAGGTCTCGATAAAATAATATTAGAGTGAGCTTGGATTCAGAAAGGAAATGATTCATAAGATAAACATAGATTTTATTTATGACAGAACACAGAAAGGCGAGAGAGAACAAAAGACACAGAAGATTACACACACAGACATACTCGATAAGAAAAATATCGATAAGTGTAATTGATTCATAACAATACTCCCACCCAATTTCACATTAGGTTGATTAAATTCAATTTATTACAAAACTTTTCAAATTTGCACAAAGGCAAACCCTTGGTCGTTACATCTGCTATCTGTTGAGAGGTCTCTATGTAGTGTATCTTAGCTTTACCTTGACTAACCATATCTTTTACAAAATGAAACTTAACATCAAAGTGTTTAGACCTTTTAGTCTCTAAAGTTTCAGCTATTTTAATTGTGGACTGATTGTCTTCATATACGTGTATTACATTATCAGTTTTGGAAATATCCTTTAGCAGGTTACAAAGAAATAATGATTCAATTAAACAGCAGCTGAGAGCATAAAACTCAGACTCTGTACTACTTAATGCAATAACTGTTTGCTTTTTCGAGCTCCAATAACCAACATTATTATTGATTTTAATAACAAAACCTGATACAATTGTTTGAGCAATCTCGAAATAGTTATTGGACCTTTCGATGAGAGCCCCGAAATATGTGTGGGAAAATAACACTGATTCAAAACACCAGATCGCATGTCATAATAAATGTAACCATTTATTTAAAAAAACTTAAATCACTTTTATAAATTAAACAAATAATAATTTTGATAATAGAAAATAATTCAAAGAATGATTAAAACAAGAAAACAATTTCATCGTTTTTATAGTGAGAAAAATGAAGATACAAATAATAACCAAATTATAAACAAGTAATTAATATCAAAAGAAAACAATTATTATTCAATCCTACGATAATAAATTTAAGTCCATTAATTACAAATAAAAAAATGTGCAAACAGTCTATTACAAAATAATAAAGGTTTATCACGTTTTGTAGCTGAAACGATATAAATAAAAAAACTCCTATCTGTCTGTCGCAGTAGATGTCCGTAGATAGTAGATTCTCGGCTGGGCGAGCTGGGTGTTTGAGACGACAGAGGATTTTCATCGCGTGGCGACGAAAAATGTCTATGAATTTTCCTCAGCAGGGCGAGAGAAAATGTCAACAATTCCTTGCTCCAACAGGGCGAGCGAGGGTAAAAATATCGGGTTGGTTCGAAGTGGTCGAACCGGTTGACAGACCATACTGTACTGTGCTTGAACTTGAACTGCACTGGGGCAGCGAATTAGACTAGTTGAAGTCCACCAAACAACTACACTATTGTTTATATTATGGACTCACTCCGGCCAACACTGTTTGGATTTCATTAACATAAACAATAGCCGATCGAATCCACCTTCGGCATGTGTCTTTTTTTTCTTATAAATAAATTATATTAATTATTTAAACAATAACAAAAAACATAATAATAAACAAATAATAAAATATGAAAATAAACATTTACACCACTATATTTACAAAATATGAAAATAAAAGGAAATTGTTCTTTTACAAAATATTTATTGTTTTATTTTACGATTAAATAGACACCACTCCAGCAAATCAAACAAACCATCTGGCCTTAACAACACTCTTTCTATCATTCAAGTCATTAGCATGTAAGAATTTACAAATAACTTATCACAAGCAGATTTAGTAAAGTTTAAACCAACATTTTCAGAATATTTTAAATATGTTTTACATGTTTCCAGTATAATTTTGAATAACAGTTCTGAAATCTCCTAAAGTATGAAACACAAAAGCATAAATCAGGCCTTGATCCTAACATCAAATACATTAGGCTGCCAATTAGTTCTTTATAGGATAGACTTGTATCACAACAATCTGATTTAGTTAAATTTAGTTTAGGTTGAATTGGAATTTTATAAGGTTTACAATCAGACATACCAAATTTGCAAATAATTTTCCTAATGAGACCACTTTGGTTGACAACAATATTACCAGTTTTACTAAGAATAATGTTCATATCTAAAAATTGTAAATTAGACCTAGAACTTAAATCCTTGATATCAAGTTTTGACATAAGTTGACATTTAACTTTACTTATTTCATCCTCTAAATCTGATACCAATAAAAAGTCACCTACCCAAATCAAAATATATGTACCCTCTTTATAATAAATACATGGATCTACTTTAGATCTTACAAAGTTAAAATTAACAAAAACACTATTAATACAATCATTCCAGGCTTAAGGGCTCTGAGACCATAGAGAGCCTTTACTAGTTTTAAAATATTTTTATCACTGCACTTAAAACCTGGGAGGGGGGTTTCATTTAAACAGGCGTAGGTAACACACTTTTCAAGAATGCGGAACGCAAATCAAGTTGATGAACAAATAATCCCTTCTCAGCAACAAGGGAAAGAAAAACACGAAGAGACATTATAGGAGCAAGCTGGTTGCTGATATCCTCTTGCAACAAGTCTAGCCTTCTTCTTCACAGTTCCTTCTTCATTAAGCTTGGTAGTAAGCACCCAACGACTGTCTATTATGCAGGTACATTCAGGAAGGGTATCAACCACTTCCCACGTCTTGTTGGCTTCCAAAGATTGCAGCTCTTCAATTATTGCTGATCTCCAACCTTCATCAGTGATAGCTTCATAAAACGAGTTGGGAACATTACTATCAATAAGCAAATAGATCAAAGCGAAATTTGTCATAAAATCATCCAAATAATTTGGGTTTTTTCTAACTCTTGTAGATGATCTAGGCACTAACTGTTCACAAACATGTTCATCAGGAAAACAAATGAACTTCTCGTCATCCGATATATTTGCACTTGTGCCAGAAACAACAACAGGTTCCTTTGGCTCTTCCTGAGGAGATTCATGGTTCCCATAACTATTTTCAGGAGACATGATTATAGAAGAAGAATCCTGTTTTTCAGATAAATCTGTTGTAGCATGCTCATCAAAAACAACGTTTCTGGCATATTCTATTTTCCTCGTTTCAGGGTTCCAGAGGCGATAACCGTTATCACTATATCCCACTAGGAATAATCTTTTTGAACGTTCACTCAGCTTACCTCTTCTATCTTCCCTGTGAATCAAAGAATACGCAGGACAGCCAAAAGCTTCTATCTTAGCTGGACCAGGCTTCCAGCCATACCAACGTTCAGCAGGTGTTATTCCCTTTGGTAAAGTTGACGTATTTAATCTATTGACTAGATAAGTTGCAGTCATCAGTGCTTCACCCCACATGTCCTTTTCCAAATTATTATCAAGTAATAGACATCTCACTTTTTCCAAAATCGTACGATTCATTCGCTCAGATTTACCGTTCTGTGATGGATTTCTAGGCATTGAATAACTTATAGAAATTCCTTTGACTTGGCAAAAATGTCTGAACTCTTCAGAAATGTATTCTCCACCTCTGTCACAACGTAAGTTTTCAATACGAGATACAAATTTATTTTCAGCCATAATGACATACACTTTAAATTTTTCGAATACTTCAGACTTTTTATGTAACAGATAAGTAGCACAAAAATTTGAAAAATTGTCAATAAATGTTACATAATAATTATATCCATCATACGTAGGAGGTGAAATCTTACCACGTACATCAGTAGATATCCGTTGAAGAATCCTGGTTGCTTTCCACTCATCAGGAATAGATTTGCGAAAAGATAATTTAGTTTGTTTACCTTTTAAGCAAATGTCACAAAGATCAACAGGAAAGAGAGATGAATGCCCCATTCTTCTATGCATTAACTGATTAGTTACCACACCGGTATTGGCTTGATCTCGAACAAGATGAAAGTGTACAATATATAATTTTCCGTAGAGCTGACTTTTCAACACTTTGTTCCCAGAAATAATTTTGACACTTGAGTCTTCAAAAACTACCTTACATCCCTTTTCCTCTAATTTGAGCACTGACAAGAGATTAAATGATAAATTATCGCAGACTAATACATCAGAAATGTTAACTGTGTTTCCATTATCAGATAAACACAGTAAATCACCTTTTGTAGATGCACTTACAAACTCACCAGCCTTAGCAACACCGATTTCCAAGTTCACTGCAGATTCATTATTAAGATAGTCTTTATAATCACTTCTCAACAGATGACAACTGGCTCCTGAGTCAATAACAAAAAAAGTTCTGCTCGATTGTTGATTAACGAACACACTGTTGACAGGGTTTGACTCATCCACCAAAGTAGTTGTAAACAAAAACTCTGTCTTATCACTGGTCTTATCATTTGAAGAGGCAGATAAACCTTTATTCTTCAACTTTGGGCAAAAATTCTTAATATGACCACGACATTTGCAATAGTAACAAATCACATTAGAATGTTTTTCAGGAGTTACACTTTCACTTGTATTCTTTGAATTGGAAAATTTATTAAATTTACCCTTTCTCCTATAGGACGAAAATGCAGAATGAGACTCTTCCTCCTTTTTTACATTCCTCTCATAATCAGCTAACAGAGTGTTCTTGACATAGTCCAAGCTTAAAGCTGATCGATTTTTATTAAATAAAATGTCCTCAGCAGAAACAACTGAGTCAAAATCAGAGGGCATGGCAACAAGAAGTTGGTTAACAATCTCATCATCTTCCAGCTTTCCACCAGCCACTCTCACCTCCATTGCCATAGATTCGAAGTCTTGTAGAAAGTCTTGAAGAGGCCTGTCATTCTTATATTCCATCTATCTCCAAGTTTTTTGAACGGTAACAAGAGACTTCATTATTCCTTTCTTCTCATACATTGTAGTTAGATCATCCATAATGAGTTTAGCGCTCCCTTTACTCTTGATCATTGGCAGAATATTGTCGGCAAGACCCTGGACAATAATATTTCGAGCCTTAACATCCTCATGATTGAACACTTCAGTTCAGCTTCGGCAGATGGGGGTTCTTTGCTCAAAACATGTAGCACTCCATTCTGCTCCAAAAACAATTTAATCCTGAAGCTCCAATTACCAAAATTTGTTCCATCAAATGGCTTGATTACAAAAGGAATATTTCCAGAATTTGCCAAAAAGAATCACTTAAGAACCGAACACGTGTCACCTAGCATCGCACAAGTCAAATTTTTCAAAAATCCGATTTAACTATAGAAATCAACTTCCAATTAAGACACTCTGAGCCCATAACCTATTAGAGTGCGCTTGGATTCAGAAAGGAAATGATTCATAAAATAAACACAGATTTTATTTATTACAGAACACAGAAAGGCGAGAGAGAACAAAAGACACAGAAGGTTACACACACAGACATACTCGATAAGAAAAATATCGATAAGTGTAATAGATCCATAACAACAAATAATAACACCATTGATTATTGAAACTTTTTTCTTGTGTAAAAGATTGTGAACTATCACTTACCTTTTGCAGCTTAGATCTTTATTTTGTTAGTCTCAACAAACAGTAAACTGTCTCATACACAATTGCTAGGGGAAATCAAACCAAGTTATACTTAATAGACAGGTTTAAAATTTAAGGATAGCTTGTTTTAGTTTCTAATAGTAACTCAGAATGTGACCATTTACCAACGACACTTAATTCTATGTTAATTCGCTCAGTACAAATAAAAAGTATATGTTTTTAAATTCACATAATGTAGAAATTGATTCTACAGGTCTTGTCTAACTGAAAAAAATTACTCAAAGCACACTGACCATAACAATATTATGAGCATTTATACTCATCACTAAGAGCCTTTAACAACATATTTCAATGTATAGACTAATTTTCCATAGCTCTGGTAGGGAATATTTGACTTAGGCTGTAATATACACAACTGGTGGAACTAAAATACTTTACTTTTTTACACAGGTTGGAATCTAAACTCCCAGATCTGGGTTTGATTTTAGCTGTGATGGATAATTATTTATCGTAATAACGGTCTGGATTCAGGAGACCCTCCTAGGAAATACTTAGTCTCTATACATGGGTACTCTTTAATGTTAGAATAACCTAACAGTTGATGAATGCACCTCGATGCCAGGAAGATTTGCATAACTCAGTCAAGAAATATTACTTGCTTACCAAGCACTAAATAGAAATCATTCGTGTGTTATAAGGGATAGAAGTATTTAGTATCACAATTAATCTTTTTCTTTAATCTGATTACATCATGTGAAATCCAAGCATTCTTGGATTTCACATGATAAAAGAATAATATGGAACAAATTAATAAATTTGTTCCATTGAACGAATAATATATTAATTTTTTAATAATTATTAGTTGATTGTATAAATAAATGTTAATAAGGAACAGAAAATGGTCTGTGTGGTCGTCAAAAATAACTTTTTAAATAGTTGGTTACTATTTAAAAGTTTATTTTTAATAACCGAGTCCATTTTCTTCTTCATATATTATAAATTGTACTACTTATTGATTATATGTGGTGTTCCATGGAATAAAGGCAAATCAACTGAATCACAATTGTTCCTTTAATTAATTTAAAAGATGGTAAGTAAATAAAAAGATGGAATATTTATATTAATAAGGTTTTACTGGGTATGTAGAAATTAAATGAATTCTCACGGCCCTAATACTTCTTTTCCTCAATAGTGGATGATTGTTTTTTTTTTCTTTTTTAATTAAAAAATAACAGTAATGGTCAAAACAAAAATAATAAAAACCTGATAACAAAATTATAAATAATTTATTTATGTACAAACAAAGTAAAAATATTATATAAAAATCTTATGAATGTCAAAAATATATAAATTTTTAAATCAAAAATAAAATATTTAAATGACTAGGCCATTGGTAGAAAGTCCTGAGGAATGGCTAAAGTAGTGGCTTGATCATCTTCTGTTGTGACAAGCTCTATACTCCTGATGTCTACCAAAGAATCACCCTATAAATTTGGAACAATAAAAAAAATTATATATGTATAAATTATATATATATTGTTGAGGTTCAAAAAATAGTTAAAAAATAAATCGATGTTTGGCGTATCAATCGGACCACTGTAAAGTTGATGTAGATTTCTGATTAGTTTATTTAAGTAAATAAAAATAATTCTAAAACTTATTAAATACTTTTTTATTAATTTAATCTTCGGTTTGTTCAATTAAAACACAATTTTTATGAGTACACTCGATTTAAATATTATACAAATGGCATTGCCATTCCTAAACGGCGTCTCCCGCCATATTTTCTCACTCGTAACAGGGGCGTCCAGGGAAAAGGACCTCCCAAGTATTCTACTTTACGTGTGGAGGTGCCAGAGAGAGCTTCTCCAGTATTTCGAGGCAATCTAGTAAGAGGCGTCCAGGGAAGAGGACCTTCCAGTTATTCATCACTTTTCGAGTACAAGGTGTCCAGAAGACAGGATCCCAAGTTATTCTATTCTACCAGTGGCAGCCTGGGTGCAAGGATCTTCAAGTTGTCAAGAAGAACTGTATTATCTATTGATTCAGAGGCTGTTTTGTAAAGAATTTTCAGGACAGAGATTGTATGATATACCTGTAAGTGTTTATTGGATCATTGTCCTTTAAAAATTGTGTTTGTCATTTAAGATTTGTTCTAGTTATCCCAAATTTAAAATAATTATCATTGACCCACGGAGATTTCATTTCAATCAAATATTGTTTTGTTTTCTTTGTAATAACTTAAATTTTGTAATAAAATAAAAAATTAAATTAACGTCACTATTTATCTAACTAGCCATAATATTATATTGTATATCTTAAAATATTATATTCTTAACAATATATATATATATATATATATACGCATACACAACTACATACATACACACGCATACACAACTATTTCTTAAAGTTAAGTATTTCAAAAACATACCACAGCTGGTAATATAATAGGTGTTAATTCGGGTAAAATGGGTTCACCATTGTCAGTAGTCAATTCGACAGGAATAGTTTGTCCATCGCCTGTTCTAACCTCGAGAGATCTTCCATCACGAGTTGTCACCTAAAGGATTAATTTTTAAATAGTTGAATATTTTTTTAACTGTTATATCAGAAAATATATTATTTACATAAGAATTTCGATTGTTGCATTTAAATCAGTCCCTCATCATAAGAAATAACTTCAGAAATGGAGCTTAGCTTATGCTGTAAGAAAGAAAAACCTCTCTTTATCAAACTACAGATGGATACTAAAAAGTATACCTGTCAGGTGCCAAATAAAACAACTTCAATTTTCTTGTTTCTTTAATATTTTGATTAGTGAGATTATTGTTATCTCAACAGAAAAATTATTGTTGAGGGCATGTGCACTACGATTAATGGTTTTTCATTAAGTTGATTACCAGTAAATATTGATTTTATCAATGTTTAAACAGTAGTTTTTAAAGATTTGTAAATAAGATCTTGTAATTAATCCTAACAGATTCTATTCCAGTTCTTAAAGCATAGGTATCACAACCTTTACAACACTATACAGGATGTCCCGAATTTAAATGGCAAAACTTCAGGAACTTATAGGAGACCGAAAAAATAAGAAAAAAAGTCCTTTAGAGATTTGCTCGTTTTTGCTTAGTTTTAGAGAAAATCGCAAAAAAAGAAACAAAACAAAAATGTTACAGGTAGAGATTATCACCTTTCAAAGTTCGTCAGGCTAGGCAGTGAGATATGTAAACACTTAATGTTATCCTTTACATTGTTTAATTTTACTAATACCATTTGCCTTCCTTCTAGGATTATAATTCCTAAATCAGTCTTCAGTCAGTTACTCAGATATTCTTGTGTGAATAGCATCAGCCACAATGCCGCATACATATTCTAATGTTGAATATACTGAGGTGATTTTTGTGTATGGTTTCTGTAACGGTAATGCTTTAGAAGCGGTGCGGGAATATGCCCGCCGATTTCCAAATAGAAGAGTGCCTAATCGACGAGTCTTTTCGTTAACTTTTAATAGACTACAAGAGACTGGCTCATTCTTAATATATAATGAAGGCGACCAATTCCAGGCAGCAGTAAGAGTAGATTATCGGAAAAGAAATTGTGTCTAACGCCACTTCGATAACAATCCTGAGACTAGCATCCGAAGAGCATCTGCTGCATTAGCAATATCGCGGCAAGCAATATGGCGAACTTTGAAAGGTGATAATCGCTGCCCATACCATCTTCAAAAAGTTCAGAATTTATTACCTCAAGATTATGTCAAGAGATTGAATTTTAGTAACTGGTTTCTTGAAAAAATTCGCGATAATTTATTTCCATTAAAAATTATATAGACCGATGAAGCTATCTTTACAAGAGGAGGAATTGTTAATCAAAGAAATTATCATGTATGGGTTCTTGAAAATCCCAGAGCTATTAGAGAGAATAGGTTTCAGCATGAATTTGCTATTAACGTTTGGCTTGGAATTTGGAACGGATTACTGGTGGGACCATATTTCTTACCTGGAAGATTGAATGGTATCACATTTACACATTTTTTGGAGAACGACGTTTCTAATTATTTAGATGACATTCCCTTACAACAGCGGATTGAAATGTGGTTCCAACTCGATGGATGTCCAGCTCATTATAGCAGAGATGCTCGAGCTTGGCTGGATATAACTTATCCACAACGATGGATTGGACGTGGAGGAGTAGTAACTTGGCCACCCAGATCATCTGATATGACACCTATGGATTTCCTTGTATGAGGAACCTTGAAGCAGAAAGTTTATTCGGTGTCAATCAACTCAAGAGATCAATTAAGAGACCGAATCATAGATGCAGTGCACCAAATATCATCAAAACAATATTTAGCTGCAATTTATCAAGTGAGTGCTAGATGTAATGCTTGCATTGGTGCAAGAGGACAACATTTTCAGCAATATTTACATTAAAAAGAACATAACATAAATATAAATGTAAATAAATAAGTATAAAAATGAAAACTTGTTTTGTTTCTTTTTTTGCGATTTTCTCTAAAACTATGCAAAAACGAGCCAATCTCTAAAGGACTTTTTGTCTTAGTTTTTCGGTCCCCTATAAGTTCCTGAAGTTTTGCCATTTAAATTCGGGACACCCTGTATAGTTATATGATTATAAATAGTTAAAATTGATAAAGTTAAAATAAATAATTATGACAATCTTTATGTGAGATTATAGTCTACTAGTGCCATTCAAATTACCATTTTAGATTACTTCACTTTCACTCAGAAACTAATAAGTGGCATTACATCTTTTTTGAAAATATTCATGCAAAGTTATTGGTATATTTAGAATTTAAGTAGCAGTTTTAAAAAAGAGTTTAAATTTTAATCTATGATTTTTATCATAATTTATTAAAATAATAACATAATAATTCTGTTTGAGACAGTCATTGGTAGTACCGTTTAAAAAAATTGTAGGTCCTTTTAGTAAGCTTCTTAAGTTTATCTACAGGCTGATATTATATACTTTCCACAATGGAATTATCGAGATTCATTCCATTCATCAGACCAAGATATAAATAAATATGTTCCATCCAGATGGAAATTTAACCCATCAGATAAACTGTGACCCAGGCCCTCTATGCATTCGACCATAATATTTACTATTTTTTTTCATTTAACATTGCTATGTATGTTTTATGTTGAAAAGAAAACAAAACATTACCTATATCTAACAAGGGAAATTACCTGCAGCTGTGTCCCATCTTGGAGAGTAAACTTCAAAGGATTTCCCATTTCATCCATGACTTGCATCAACACTTCTTCGTCTGTTTCTTTGTTTTCAACAACAAATTTTTCTGAAACCTGAAACAGGAGAACAAAAAAATTAACTAATTTGATAACCTGCTGATGTAGGGCCAAAGTATTTCGAATAATTGGATTACTAGAGATTCAATAAAAAAAGGCTAAAATAGGAAGGCTAAATATTAACTTAATAACCAAATAATTAAAATGTAAAATACAATCCACATCCACCAGAATCAATGTCTCTTAACATAAAAATTTTTATATTAAATGGTTGGAACCCAATGATCACGAAGAACAGCCATCCCTCTAATTAACTACTGTAAGATAGTTAATGATCGACCAACATTAAGTATAATTGTAAATACTTTAGAAGCTTATTATAATTTTAATTATAATAAATTTTTCTGAACTGGGTACCTTTCATTCTGGATGTGAAATTTTTTATTAACATCATAGCAATATTTCAAGAAATTCATAAGATATTTTTACTACCTCCGAGCTAGGATTGAGTGGATCGGTATAACTGACATACACAACATGTTTCATTTCTCCATTCTCAGCACCAGTCTCACCTTTGAAATGTGATTTTTTGTGTTTGGCTAAATTTGAGCAATCCGAAAATGCCTTTTGGCAAATGGAACACCTGAAAAATAATTTAAATTTGAGAAATTCTATTAAGGTTTGTAATTATAATTTACTTTATTCAATAATAATAAAATATTCTATTTTCAATCTGGACAGTACTTTAAAAAAAATACAGGGTTCGAATCAATAATAAACTATAGCTTTTCATATAAGCATGCTCTGTTTAAATGAAAATAAATCTCTAGATAAAAGAAATCAGTAACGAGAAACAAAAAACACATTTTTTAGGATGTTCTTTAATTTACTGTGACATCAATGCAACCATCAGCATAATTTTGATTATAAAAAACGTATCTTCATAGTTGATATTTTGTTGTTTTTTCAATTAGTCTGTATTTTTTATTATTTTGATTTTCATTAGAAAATAAATGTTTGTAAACAGCTGTTATATACTTTTGTCAGTTTGAGTCAAGCGAACATCGTCCAGCAGTCCAGTCTAGTTTTCGATAGCGGCCCGAGCGGTCCATCTGCTTTTCACAGTTTTCGTGAGTATAGTCTAGTCTTCGTTAGCGGCCCGAGCGGTCCTCTTTAGCTTCACCACTACTGCCGTCTTTGCCAGCGTACATTCAAGACCTACCTTACAGCAGTCAGTGTTATCGTTTTTTTTTTTTGTGCGACCTTGATTGTCCATCATCAACCATAAATCAACAGGGCTTTGTTTTCTTTGTCGTCTTCGCTCCAGCACATCTAAATCTACAGGGTATTTAGACATTTATTTATTTTAATTGCACAATTAAATTTCCATCTATTAGTTCATTTGAAAAATATCATAGATTTAGTTTCATATTAGAATTATTTTTTTTATTAACTTTATTCATTTCACTTAACTGATATTGTATTGTTTCATTCATGTATCTAGCCATGCTTATTTTGATTTAATTTACTAGTTTAATTTTTTTATATTCAACCAAATCAAAAAGGTTTAATTTTTGTTTATTATTTAATTATTCATTGTAGGAAACAATAATTGTATTTTAATTTAATTAATTGTTCTTTTGTTATAATTTTAAGTAATATGATTTATGTTTCTATTTATCAATATAAGGTTTCAAAAAAATAAGTGTTCGGTATTATCTGACATCCCATTTATTCATTTGATCTTACAATTCAAATATAATTTTTAAATGGATAATATATCAGATAATTTTCTGTAAAGAAAATTGTTTGATCAGATTAAGGCAGCAGCCTATCAGAGTTTTTAGTACAACAGGGAAAGGTGGTTCAAGGGTGCAATCCCTGTTATCCTTACGCCGCCCTAACACTTTGTTTTAATAATTTCTAATTTCCAAGAACTTACATAACCATTAATTATAACTTTTAATCTAGGTTGTAATAAATATCTGTCTTATTTTTTTACAAAAACTCCAGGTTAGCTTATTTTTTATAATGAAAGTTAACTGTTAGAAGTTTTTTCTGCAGAATTAGTTTTAAAATATTTCTTATATTTTATTTTCAATATTTAGTTGGAGCCAGTATGTAAGGCTAGAAATGTAAATATCGAAATAGTATTAAAAAGTGAAAAAAAAAGACGTGATATTTCGATGTATGAACTTAGGCATTAACACATATAACCGATGAAAGGAGCAAGACTAATATTAGATTTAAGAATAAGTTAACATAAATTAAAAAGTATTATATTTTATATAATATTACATTTAACAATTAACAACTTATATATTGCTTATTAAATAAAAATTTTCATTTGTCAATAAAAAAATCAAATAAATATTATTGTTAAGAACTAGAGAAAAAACAATCAGATTTCTTAGAAATGAAACTACTGTGGAAGGTGGTAACTAATGTTGTAAGGGGTGGTTGGGATAATCAAAAATTCGGACAAAAAATATTACATCAAAATTCACTAAAAATAAATACCAACCAATGAATAGGAAGGGATTCAGAGAAACAAATGAAATTACCTAATTAGGTTTACAGTTCTTAGTAAACAACCTTTAATGAAATCTAAGTTCATTTTTTTGCTATTTCTGAGAAATGATTAGGACCCTCTTTCATTTTATTTTTTTTTTTTTTTCGTTAAATTTTATTTAAAATAACAATAATTTTAACAATACAAATAAGTAACTGGATGATCTGATCAAATTAATTAAAATTACATTTGAAAAAAAAAGCAATTCTGATAATCGACGCTGCACTGTATTAAAATAAATGAAGAAAATTAAGTGAACTTGTCAACTATTTTCCTCTCAGAAGAAAATAAACAATTAGTAATTAGTTCCTTATATCTAGAGAGAAATCAATAAAATAGTCTAAGATAAATGGATTTATGGAAATGACAAAAAAATTAAATTAAAAAGTACTACTGTGATCAAAAAGTAAGGTGAAATTGTCATTTAAAACTCCCAGGGATTAGGAAGGCACGTAAATTTTTTTTACAATCAAACTTTCAACAAAGAATTTTATTTGAGTGTTATGCGTCATTTGCGTGAAGCTGTTTGTCTGAAACAACTCTTGGTTCCTTCATCACGATAATGCATCCGGTTCACACTGCATTGGTTCTTTGCAACTTTTTTGCCAAATACTCGATTCATATCGTTCCGCAACCACCGTATTCCCCTGATATGGCTCCATGCGACTTCTGGCTATTCAGCAAACTCAAAAGGTCAATGCGGGGATGCCGTTTTGACACGATTGAGGAGAAGGTCTTGAAGGCTATACCGAAAAAAGACTATTTCCAACTGTTTTGAGGACTGGAAAAAGTGCGTTTTATTGGATGGGGATTACTTTGAAGGGGATGAAATTATTTGGAAGTATAAATAAAGAATTTACATTTAATAAGCAAATTCACCTTACTTTTTGATCACAGTAGTATATGTACCTGTAAGGTTTCTCTCCGGTATGAGTTCTCATGTGCTTCTTAAGGGCCCAAACTTCAGGAAAATGTCTATCACAATATTTACAATCATATGGTTTTTCTCCTTTATGCCTAAAAAAACAACAGAAAATTTTCACATAAAAATATAGTACTGACAAAGTTTTGAATTAAAGTTACTCTGTATATTCTGTATGCATTAATTTTAATAAAAATTTCTAAATTAAAAAAAAATTGTTTACCTTCGCATATGACACCGCCAAGTTGCTTTATTAAGAAACGATTTTCCGCACATAACACAGAACCAAGGGCGCTCACCAGAATGCCTTTTAAGATGAAGCTTGCATTGTGAAGATGTTGTGAATTTACGGTTACAAATATCACATTTAAATGGTTTTTCTCCTATTAAAAAATATAATAATGATTATACTATATTTTCAAACTAAAATTTAACTATTTTTTTGTTAGTTGTTATAATTTTTAAATATTTTTATTTGGGAAGAAAAGATATGTCCAGGACTGGGATTCGAACCTGGGTCTCCCATGTTTCCGTCATGGGAACTGAGCCATCCTGGTTCACACCTCAGTCAGACACATCCATTCTTTTTACTGATCCCATATCCCCGTGTTCTTTCCGGTTTGAATCCCGGTCGTGGATTACAATATTGGATACAATACCAACAATATTTGTTGGTTAGCCGGTTCACCCAGCCGCTCCTCTCCCAGTTGCCCTGAAGATGGCCTACATTGTAGGTCGAAACGTCGGCACTAATTAAATATAAGTCTGGTACTTATTTGGTGTTTTTTTGACTGCACCCCCAACTATCTCCATTCTCCATTTTATCATCCAGTCAACTATTTTTTTCTTATACATAAATAAATTATAATAATAAACAATGACGTAAGTCAACAAGATCCTAAAATTAAGTAATGTTCAATGATCATTCTTCCCCTTGTATACATCCCAAATTACGAGAACACGGGGATATGGGATCAGTGAAGAGAAAGGATATGTCTGACGAGGTGCGAACCAGGATGGCTCAGTTGTTTGAGTACCATGACGGAAACATGGGAGACCTGGGTTTGAATCCAGGTCCTGGACATATCTTTTCTTTTCAAATAAAAATACTTTAATTTTTTATAATTATTGGTCAACTGTTTTTGATTTTTAAATATATTTATTTTAAAGAGATATGATATGCCCCCGGCCGGGATTCGAACCCAGATCCTCTGTCTCTCCTTGACAGCACTCTATCCATTAAATTAAAATAAAAATACTTTAAAATTGTCCATTAAATTAAAATAAAAATACTTTAAAATTTAACTACTTAATACTTATAATTTTTTTTCCTTTTTTTTTTTTTTTTAAACTGGATTTATTGTAAATTTCATCTTCGAGAAAAAAATCTGCTTCCAGTCAATTATTTTATTGTTTTATAAAACAAAACGTTTCGACACAAAATTTAACTACTTAATACTTAAAAACCTTCATTTAATTGGATATGGTTGACTGGATAATTCTAAGAGTGGTGTAAAATTGTCAGGGGGTGCAGTCAATGATCACACAAAATAAGTCATTCTTATTGACTGCACTCCCTCACCATTTTACACCACTCATAAAAAAACTTTGTGATGTTTAAAATACAGAAGAACCAGATTTGAACAGGCCTTGCTTAACTGGCTCCTCAGATTAATTTTTAGAGAAAAGAAAATTTTCACATAGTTAAAAAGTGAAAGTTCGAATAACAAGATCAATAACAGTGAAACAATTTATGAAGATTAATCGTGTAACAAACAATAACTTACTAAGTATGAAAGTAAATAAACATTATGATAGGATTTTAATATCTGTCGACCCATGAGTTTTATAAAAATTGGTTGAAAAATAAAAATGGGAAATTTAAATTAAATTAAAATACACAGAAATAAGTGAGCATGCAGCCTCAGCACTTTCAGCACAGACTTTACAACTTACAAATTTCATTACCTTTTCAATGCCAGTTTCGATTTCCAGACAACAACATATACAGACAAGTTTTGCAATATTAATTCATCACTAGCGCGTTCCTACACAGCATTCACTAATATTGGTATATAGTTTACAAGAACTACTTGATTGGCACAAGTTATGGAAAACACAGAAGGAAAAACTGAACAATTACAAATACCTACATATCACATTTAAATTTAGATACCATACATGATCACCTGTATACATCAACAACATACCAATATTAGTCACTGTAAACTATCTAGAAATAAGATAACATTGATAGGAAATTGACTTGGTGCTCTTTAATTTAAAAAAAAAAAATACAAGACCTTAAATACAAGAAGTAAACTGTGAAACACACTACTCAGATTACAATCACATTCCATTTTTAGATCAGGATGCTAATTATGAAAATATAAATTTTAGATCGTTCACTAAATTATTGATTTATTTGAATATTTAGGATATGCCTGTAATTGGGTTTTGATAGTGCTGATAATGAAAATATTATTGATTTGCTCAAAAAAATAGCTCAAAAAATAAATTTTCTTGTAATCAACTAAGTGACTTTTCTAACCACAGGGGCTCTTGAAGACATTAAGGTAAAAGGGTTCTCCAAATGAGAGGATTTGTTATCTGAACAATTTTTTAAATTTAATATTTGAAAAGTAAAATTTTAAATATGTTATATATTTCGAAAATATAGGAGGACATAAGCCCTGAGAATTTAGTAGTTAAAATGTGTTTCTTAATTCAAGTTCAGGGCTTTAAAGAAGAAGGTAACCATACCTGTGTGGATACGGATATGTTCCTGAAGGTTTCCCTTCTGGGTGAAGCGTTTATGGCATACGTTACATTCAAATGGTTTCTCCCCAGAATGCCACCTAGTATGGAGATTGAGGGATGTACGATGAGCGAATAACTGTCCACATATTTCACAAAAGTATTTTTTCATTCCTGTATGTGTGATGGTATGGTTCATCAAATTCCCTTTAGTTTTAAAGCAAGCACCACATTCCTCACAGTTATACATTCTAAAAACATTTTAGTGGGAGACACTAAAACTAAGCAAATCACAGAGTAAGTCAAATACAAAATAACGTAATTGGTAATTGTTTTACCTGACTGAACTGTGCACTAACTGGTGTCTTCTAAGGAGTTGTCGATGTTTGAAACTTCTATCACATTTACTACAGACGTACCTTCTTCCGTCATTATGTTCGGTTTCCTTAACATATTAAAACTCAATTATAATTAATTCATAATAATAATGATATAAATTAAAAACTATAATACAAGACAGATTCATAATAAATTATTTTTAAGAATGAAATATTGTTCATATTTTAATCTGATTTCGTTTATTGTATTTTTAATAAATACTTAAGTAAGTCAAGTCATTCTTAAAGAAATTACTTGACTTGGCAAACTTGTGGAACTTATAGATTAGGTAACTAATTCATAATTGCTAAGGAGCCAATTAGAAAATTTTATCATCAGAAGAATATAAAGCAACCAATCTCATGGTTCATGGTTTCCTTAATAAAACAGAGGTGTCTCCCGGTGACCCAGGAATGCGAGAAGATGCTGCAGATCTGGGAGAGGAAGGTACTTCGGCAGATATTTGGGCCAGTATGTCACGAAGGTCAATGGAGGTCAAGAAATAATAGAGAGCTTCGGGAACTGTACAATGAACCAGACCTAGTCACCTATGTCAAATCAACCAACAACCATCAACAAGATGGCTGGGGCACGTGGAGAGAATGGGAGAAGATAGGTACCCGAAGAAACTATTATATGGCAAACCAGGAGGCAGAAGAGGAAGAGGAAGGCCCAGGTTGCGATGGCTGGGCGATGTGGAGGACAATCTGCAGATGATGGGAATCGGACAATGGATAGGTCGAGCTGCTGACAGAGAAGACTGGTGAGGCGTTGTTGTGGAGGCCAGGGCCCTACAAGGGCTGTAGAGCTATGGAAGAAGAAGAAGAAGTCTCCCGGTGAAATGCTTATCCTAATGCTGACAGAGCTCTTGATCATTTAATGCATCGTTACTTTTTTTAGGGGTGGTTCTAGTTGGAGTAGGACTTTTTAAAAGAAATTGTGTATTTCTTGAAGTAAAACAATTAATTTAATTTTTTTATTAATATTGGAAAGTAAAAAGAGACCTTACATAAATGTTAAGACTGTGGAAAAATTCCAACGAAAAGCCCTTAAGTCTCCAAACTAAAACAGAAATAGAAATTATCTGTCCAATATTTCACCCATTCAGGCATCCTCAGGGTGGAAAGAGAATAACAGCAAAACAAAAAATTGAATAATGCACCCAAAAAACATCCCACCACCTCGAGGGCTCAAATGCAACTAATGAATCATAAGGAAGGTATTTCTGTTTTAGTTTGGAGACTTAAGGGCTTTTCGTTGGAATTTTTCCACGGTCTTAACATTTATGTAAGGTCTCTTTTTACTTTTCAATATTAATAAAAAAATAAATTAATTGTTTTACTTCAAGAAATACACAATTTCTTTTAAAAAATCCTACTCCAACAAGAACCACCCCTAAAAAAATTAAGAATGCATTAAATGATCAAGAGCTCATTTAATAGCAAAATTTGCACCCTACTAATATATTTCAATCAATAGCACTTCGATTATGAAACCTAAGGTGTAGATGGGAAAATTAAGGGTGATCTAAAGTATTTGGGTTTGAATGTTACTCCATGAACAGAGGTTTCTAAATAGTAATAGATGGTACAAGTCAAAACATAAAAGAAAAATGGAGAACGAAGATAGTTGGGGGGTGCAGTCAAAAAAACACCAAATAAGTATAAGACTTATATTTAGTAATTGCCGACGTTTCGACCTGCCATCTTGGATGGTCTACACTGTAAGATGGCCTACACTGTAGGTCGAAACGTCGGCACTTACTAAATATAAGTCTTATACTTATTTGGTGTTTTTTGACTGCACCGCCCAACTATCTCCGTTCTCCATTTTATCATCAAGTCAACTATTTTCCTCTCATACATAAAAGAAAAATGTTTAAAAAAATTACAGGGCTAGAAGCCCAAAGATCTAAACTTCATTAATAGCCATTTCTTGTGAGGTTGTACAATTTTTTAAATTGCTAGGCACTTAAACTACTTTACCTGAATGGGTTTTGAAGATGATTTATTAATAATAAATTATTTAATTATAATTATTTCATGTTCACTAATTTTATTGAATAACCTTAAAATAATGAATATCAATTTAACCAATCTTAATTAAATAAATACCTTGTGGTATGAGAGTGATGATAGGTGTCTGAATTTTTTATCACAATAATCACACTCGTGTTCACCAGATTTCTTATCACATATTTCTTTTTTTATTGCTGATTTCGAAGGCGAAGACTGAAAATTAGAATCACAGATGGATATCAATTGATAAAAAAAAAAGAAAATGATTTTAAATAAAATAAAGTACAGGTTACATCTAAAAATGAACAAGTTTTTAAGTTATTAGGAAAGCAGGAATCAATCATTTATCCGTAAGATATAAAAATGCTATGGATATACACCATTTCAAATCAGCGGTCAAACAAAATGGTGGGCAATAATGTTAAGTTCTAGGGATTACCTAAGAGGGACTGGGAAATTAGGATCAAAATCTCAAAAATATTGGCCTGGTAGCCTCAGAGAAATGTTAAGTATGGTGGAGATGGAAGTATTTTAGAAACTCCTTCAAAAATTTTTTTGTTCTTGGTTAACAATTAAAAAAGGTTAACTATTGAAAATGATTAATCAAATCATAATTGTTATTTATTACCTGTAAAGCAGCATCAGTTTCTTCAGCATGTTGAGCTCTGTGTTCCAGAAATTTAGGTTCTTGGGTGAAGACCTACAAAGTAAAAAAAAATATTAAAACATAACTATTTTAGAATATAGATAAAGTATGTAAAGAATGTTATAAAAAATATTATTATTCTTATAAATTAAACGCATAAATAAAACATGTTTTGTTTTTGCATTTTAGTCAGCTAATGAGCAGAAGCTATTGAAATGGGTTTAATTGTGCAGGCACCCCACTTTTCGAAGAAAAGGAAGCGTTACTCTTTTTTTATCTACAGAATTTATATTTCCTCAATGAAAGACAACGTTGATAAAAAATAGGACAAATCTGCAAATATAATTTGTTTTCATAATTTAAAAATTTACTCTGACCTCTTGGATAGGTTCTTCAACATAGACATGGGGTAGGCAAAGTGATGCCTTAGCCTACTTGCAAATTAATCTTCAAACCAATAGAAAGAATTAATGAGTTCCAGTTGATGAAAGAATGTACAAATTACAGGCTATGCAAAGATGGCATCGTAAGAAAAACAAAAGTTCAGTAGGAACCATTTAGCCTTTACAAAATTACAAATAACTAGGGTATTGCAGGCATAAACATTATACAATACAATATGACTCTACAACCCTGTGTGGGTCTTAGCCTCCTCAAGGAACCTTCGCCAGGCGGCTCTATCTAATGCAGCTGCCCTCCAGTTACGGACATTTAAGATGCGTGTGGCATCCTGCGCCACTCCATCTTCCCATCGGAGCCTTAGTTTTCCTCTTCCTCTGGCACGGTCTCCAACTTTCCCTCCAGCAGCATCTTTGTGGGATCCTACTCACTCATTCTGGCCACATGGCCGGCCCACCTTAATCTAATAATTTTCATCCAGGTAATGATGTCGGGCTCCCCAAACATCTCGTAAACTTCTCAGTAGGTACGCCTTCTCCATTGACAATTTATACAAATAGATCCGAAAACTCTGTGGAGCAGCATTCTTTTGAAAACAACCAGCTCTTTTTCCTTGACCTTAGATAATGTCCATGTTTCAGAGGCGTAGGTCAGGACTGGCCTAATCAGGGTCTTATGCAGCATAACTTTTGTTTTCTGTCAGGCCTCGGGATGTGGCGACCCTACCGCATGGCCATCAGACCACAATCAGCTCCTGGTCCTCCAGGTCAGGGGAGCATTTACTCTGACACGCATGCAGTACACTAGACACAGCAGACCACACATACCCCACATTTGCAGATTAAGGACACCTGCAGTTGTCCTTGCAGGGGAGTTGCGCTCCAGCAGTCAGACTAAAGCATGACATACGTCCACCATGGCGAGGCGCATAGTGGACTGGACCTTACGGTCTGACACGAGCTGCGACCACCGGGTCATTGCCTTCAGTGTGGCAGAGGAGGAAGGTGAAGTCCTTCCAGTTGAGAAGGGCTTCGTGACCCATATGGCGAACTGGGGGCTTTCTCCAATGAATTGGAGGGAATACTGGGACGATATGGCGCCGATGGAAGGTGAGTCAGCGATAGACCGCAGAGTGGCGGAGCTGACGAGCGCCATCACAGATGCGGCCAGTATGACCCTCCAGCGCCGCAGAGCGAGAGCGCGTCCGGTCCTATGGTGGACGCCTGCCCTGACACTCCTCAAGAAGGAGTATTACAGGGCTAGGAGGAGGTTAGGAGTGCAGGGATGAGGAGAGGAAGTCTGCACTCCGAGACGAATCCAAACGGAGGTATAGGGCATACCAAAACGGTGTGCGTCACCGGAAGAAGGAATCCTGGGACGAGTTCATCATCAAGGAGACAGAGATGAATCCCTGGGGTATCCCGTACAGGGTGGCACTGGGCAAGGTGAAGCCGCTTACTATGGTGGCGGCTCTCAGAGTGGGAGATGCCCAAGCAACCATCCTGGAGACGGCTAAGTTGTACGTGGATTATACGTACCGCAGGGACGATCCGTCCCAGGATACTGACGAAGATAGGACGGTGAGACGCACCACGGTGTGCCCTCCGGGTACCGATTATTGTCCCCCATGGGACTTATGGGACCTTCGTCTTGCCGTGGATAGGCAGAGGATCGGCAGAGCCCCAGGACTTGACGGAATAGATGCCGCGATACTGAGATAAAGTGCCCCCCTCATTGAGGACGACCTCTTGGACGTCTTCAACGAGTGTCTGGATCAGGGGCGCTTCCCGAGTAGGTGGAGGATCGCGGACTTGAGACTCATCTACAAAGGAGGAGGTAAGGATAAGAAGGATCCTAAGGCGTATAGGCCGATATGCCTCCTCCCGGTCGTCAGTAAGGTCCTGGAGAGCCTGATGGTTAACAACCTGAGACCGGTCCTCACAGCAGCAAGCCGCCTACGGCAGTTCGGCTCGACCCGTGGCAAGGAAACCACAGACACTCTGCTGAGAGTGCGCAGGGACGTTGAAGAGAGGGCGGAGAAGTATGTCATGCTCATACTGTTTGACATATCCTCCGCCTTCGACAGTGTGTGGTGGCCCTGTGTATTCCAGCGGCTGCAGGAGCTCGACACCCCCAGTAACTTGTACTCCCTCGTAAGTAGTTACCTCAGCGACAGGAGCGTGAGGTTCAGAGGGAACTACTACGAGGTCAAGGAAAAGATCGAGAGAGGATGCCCACAAGGGTCGGTTCTTGGGCCGGCCCTGTGGAAGTTGGTGTTCGATCAGTTGCTGGGAGAGCTAGAATGTGAAGGGTTCCTTGCCACGGCCTATGTCGACGACCTGTCAGTCGTCGTGGCTGGAAACAGCAGGGCCAGACTGAAGACGGAAGCGGAAAGGTGCGCTAGGCTTGCAGCAGAATGGTCCGTGAGGAGGAAACCGAGCATGGCCGCTGCCAAGACCCAGGCCATGCTCCTCAGAGGCTCCACTGACAGGGCTCACCCTATCATAATGGACATAGAAGGCGAGAGAGTTAGACTGGGTGAGGAGGTGAAGTGCCTCGGCGTGAAGTTCAGAAGGAACTTTGATGCCACTCCTCACCTGGTATACGTGAAAGATAGGGTGACCCTGTGGATTAGCAAGAATAGGGGGTGCATTCTGGGGCCTCAGGTACCCGGCAACAATGACCATTTACAAAGGAGTGGTCTTGGGTATCCTTAGGTATGCATCCCAGGCATGGAGCCGAAACCTCACACAGCTGCAGAAGAGGAGACTGGCGACCATCCAGAGACTGGCCCTGCTTCAAGTCACGAAGATGTACAGAACGGTGTCACACGAGGCGGTGCAGGTGCTGGGGGGAGCGATGCCCCTGGACCTCATCCTGAAGGAGGATAACCTGATGTATGAGGTGAAGAGGCAGGGGATGGCGGCGCTCCCAGAGGGACTCCGAGAGAGAATCCGCGAGACCCCCAATAGTTGGAAGAAGATGGTGAGAGAGGATACCATAGGAGAGTGGAATGGACGGTGGGTAAGAAGCCAGAAGGGCTCTACCCTGAGGAAGTTTTTCCCCACCGTCCAGTCAAGATTGTCTGCGACATGGGTCCTCCCGGACTAATGGGTCTCGCAGATGCTGACAAGGTCATGGCGGGTTCTGGGGGAAGCTCTGTCGATCCCCTGTGCCCCGCCTGTGGAGTCCCCGAGACAGCGGAGCACGTAATCGTTTCCTGCACCGCGATGGAAAGACACCGTTCCAGGTTGTCGACAAAAACAAGGATTTTCACCCTCGCCGAGGACGACTTCCCCGGTTGATGGAAGAAGCGAATTATCCCTTCTTCAGGGAGTTCGTCTACGGGTGGAAGGACGTGGTCGGGTCTGCGCACTTCACCCTTGGCAGGACCCGGCCCCTCGGCGAGCCACCAGATGACCCACCAGATGAGGAGCTGGACGGGGAGCCAGACGAGGAGGGCCCCCAGAGGAGATGAATGCGGAGGACCGGACGGATGCGAACTGGCCGGATGACCGGACGGATGCGGCGGGCCAAGAGGACTGGACGGTATCCGGACGGATGCAGACCGGCCAGGAGGCCAATTAAGAGTTGATAAGAGCTGTGGTGGGTTAGCATAACCCAACGCAACCCGCCACAACTGCACCCCGTATGCCAGCAATGGCGGAAAAAAAAAAAAAAGAGAAAGAGAAAGAAAGTACACATCCTAGGATCACCTCCCCTAGGTAGCCACCCAGGATGGGGGAGCATGTCGGGATGCTCCAAAAAGGCACTCCCTGTACCCATCGCCCTCCCTCCCTCCTTAAATTTGATTCATCTTCAATCCTCAGAGAGAAATAGCCGGACAGTCCAATGAAATAGACCTGGAATTCGCCCTAAGGACCTACATTGGACAGTGAAATGTCCTTTCATTATACCGACTGGGGTTGCTTCGGCAGCTCCTAAATATCATAAACATTATAAGGCTATAAAAACATTGGGAAGATCACATGAAAAAAAAAACATTAGGTTTAAAATTAAAAGGAGATATTAACATTATGAATTTTAAGTAAACAATAGGAATTTCAAAGCAATGTAAAGTTTATGAGAATCTAGTCGGAAGCGACTTTCAAATGTATAAAATAAAAATACAAGGGCTTGATTACCACTTACTATCACACTTAACCAACAAAAGTAAGTCAAGTATTGGAATATGGACACTTTGATTACCATACTATGCACGAGAAGAGTGGCGATGCTAAAAGAAAAGGAGAATAGAGGTTGTTGCAGTAAATGCAAGAATAGGGATGTGGACACATGTTACAAATTCATGTAAAGTTATGTTTTACACATTAAAGGCAATTTTTAGAAACCTAAAATAACATTTTAAGAACTTAATTATTCGTCTTAAATTAAATAAAATTGATTAAAATCGCGTTATTTATTACCCATTATCACGTGACTGCGAACACCAATCAGAGCGCGTGACGTCATCGTTCGGCACAAGTCGTTGACAGCTGGCATAAACAAGTTTATAACCAGTGTACAGTGAACTATTTCTCTTAATAATTTGTTACAACAACGGTAATATTTTACGATTTTATCACAATGGAGACTGGATTCATCAAAGGAAGTAGTTGTAACTTACCTAAGATTGATTCTATGATGGTGGCAAGTTTCTTTGCTAGAAACAAGGACTTTTGTGCAGCGGAGCTTAGAAACGTGAAAATGTCTTTGTAAGTAGCTATAAGTTTATACTAATACTAACACTGTAAGTTTATACTAATACTAACACTGTAAGTTTATACTAATACTAATACACTGTATTTACCAATCAAAGAGACACTTTACTCATTCTATTTTGCTATTTTGAAAAGCAAGGGAGGATTTTTTGACATGAAGAAAGTATAAATGCATTGTACTTATATTTTTAAATTGTGTTTCCATACAGTTTTATATTGTGTTTCCATATAATTTTATTCAAGTTTCCTTTTGTTTTGTTTTATTTTGTTTGATTTAATCCTAATTTTCCCAACAAATTGAAGTGGTCTCAAACTTTTGACCGGCAGTGTATATCAAACAAATATAAAGTTAGGTTATGTACAAAGATTTAGTAGTATAATTATGGCCCTATTTTGTCTATTCCAGATCTTCAAGAGAATCTTATGGCGATGATGCAATAGGATACGTTCAGTTGAAAAGAGAACCCGATATTTGTACATTGAAGTGCCGCGTGTGCCCTGAACACAAAGTGCATGCTAAACCGTACACAGTCACTACCATTGTGGATGAAAAAAACAGTGTTGTTATCGGTTCACAATGCCACGATTGTGCTGCATCAGCAGGTGGTTGCAAACATGCAGTGGCTTTTCTGATGTGGCTGCATCGAAGAAGCGAAGAGCCATCTTGTACTCAGGTAGAATGCTACTGGAAAAAATCTCAACTGTCGAAGGTGGGAACAACGTTAAAATTCATTACAGCTACAGAATTAGCCAAAGGACAAGTTTCAACTTCTTCAGATGCCAGTGTTTTTGACAAATTTGTGGAAAAGGCTACAGCACAAGGTATCAGAAACTGTGAATTATTAAGGTATGTACAAAACATCACTAATGAGGCAGAACGGCTCTCTATGTACCAGTTAGTGCCAAACAATAGAGAACAATGCAGTGAAGACTTTATCAAGCAGATATCTGGATTATTTACTACAGAGTTATTAAAGAAGGTTGAAGAAAACACAAGAGACCAGAACGGCAGCAAACTTTGGCACGAATTAAGATTTTGTAGAATAACAGCTTCCAAAGCTTATGAAGTTAAAAAATGTAAAACAAGTGATGGTGCCTTGGTATCCTTGATTATGGATGGCAACATTCCTGATACTCCAGCAATGAAACGTGGCAGGATTTTGGAATGTAAAGTACGACAAATAGTACAAACCACACTACAGAAACAAATAAAAAAATGTGGTCTTTATATTAGCAAGGACTTTCCCATGATTGCTGGCTCACCAGATGGAATAGGTGAGCAGTTTCTCATAGAAATTAAATGTCCCTTCAATGAAAACAGTATAAAAAGTTACATTCAGAATGGGAAACCCTCAAACAAGTGTTATGACCAAATGCAAATTCAAATGTATGTTTGTGGATATAAAAAGTGCTACTTCTGTATTGCAGATGTTAACTTTCAAAATAATAATATAGTATTAAATATTATATTAGTGGAGTTCGATGAAGAATATGTTAATTCTTTATTACAATCTTTATTATTATTTTGGAAAAGAAATATCTACCCATTATTGTATAAAACAACGGAAATGTAGTAAGGAAAATAGATTACATAAAAATATAAAAAAATACTGATTGTTTTTTAGTCTTTTATTTCAATATTCACATTGTTACAACACTTATTAATTATTGAATTTTGTATATTTATTAAGCCGCAAGCTATAACTATGGCGTCATCAAGTTTCCCTACCAGATAATGGTTTATGCAAGCATGGGGCTTCAAAAAACAGAACTCCCTGATACGTCTAATCACTCTCTCTATATGTATCCGCAAACTTGCAATTTTTTTTGTATCTTTAACTTCCTTCTTCGTTAATTTATTACTTGAATCTATGCTGGGTGGCCTTGTTAGCTTACATCCAATCCCAAGTAATAGTGGTTCAATATGTTTAAAGCCTCTGTCAGCCATTACATGTGACCCAATAGGTAAAGAGTTCAGAAAATCACAATTTTCTACCAGACATATATCACTAATTCTCCCTCCATAACCCCGTGAAATATAATTGACCAGTCCATTTGGTGTACTGGAAATCAGGTATTTTATGGTGTTGGCCTTTTTATATTCTGACCAAGTTAGAGATTGATGTAAGGCTTTACTTGGTTTTTCAATTTCTATTTCCAGGCAATCTATTATGCATGTAACATCATAATAATTATTTCTAAATGCTATGGGCAAACATCTTTTGATAGAAGACTTGTCTATATTTACAATAAAAGGCCTCATGATTTCAGCAATTTTAGGCATATCTTTTGAAAATATTTTAGCTGCATATGATGAACTTATTTCAAACTCATCAGCTAGTTCTGAAAATCTGCTGTCTAAACGAATTTTCTTCAAACACAAAAATATTTCACTTTCAGGAATACCAGTATCCTCATTTATAATTTTAATTAAAAAATAGCAATCTTTCGGTACACCAATATAGAACTGTGGTCTTCTTTTTATTTTATCTACAGTATGCTCTACCATAGATTTTTTATTAGCTTCTTTCAAATCTGGTTCATTGAAAGTACTTGTGCCAGAAGAAGTGTTTGACAAGAGTGCTACAGATTGAGTTGATATATCACTTCCAGATTTGTCATCATTATGCTGTTTTATAAGCGGTTTCATTTCTGATGTTTTCAATGGAGAAGTAGATACAGATGTGGTACAAAACTTTATTGGAGAGGTTTGCTTCGTACATGATTTGGTTTCAGTCTGAGAAATTTTACTTCGATGCTTGGCTGTTATGTATACTTGGGTTGCTTTATCAATTTTTGTTATTATTTGTTGTTCATGGAGTGTATCTGAAAAAAAAAAGATAATTGATTAAGAGAGTGCTTTTTAAGTATAGTTTTCATTTCAATTTGATATATTCCACTGGACTAAATACTTTAAATATAATAAAGTAAGAAAAAACCCATCATCCAGTCAACACTTCATTAATTTATTAACTGTTCATACGTTTCAACATTTAGTCATTATCAATTGTTAAAATTTATGGCTTTATGCATCAACCTATAATGTATACAACAATAACAGTTATAAGTCAATTTTCTTGCAAAGACAACTATGACAATTAAATTGATTAAAATAATAAAAATTTAAAAATATTTATTGTCCCAACAAGTAGTGAAATAAAGCATAGATACCTCTAAAAAGCATTGCTGTAATATTAATTTATATTTTTTTTCCCCATCTAGGGAATACTTTTGTTGTTACTGTGGGTTGTAAATTATTTTTATGGTGATAAATTCTATTTTTTAAATGTGGGGTTGTATGTCCTCTGCACTACAGTTATCTAAAAGGGGTATTTTATCTTCCTGACTATCAATTATATTTTTAATTGGGTTTCTTGTCTTGTGAGCTAATTTTATTTCTGAAATGTAATTCTATAGCAATGCTTTTTAGAGGTATCTATAGTAGTATAGGTAGATACCTCTGGAAAGCATTGCTGTGATATTAATTTAAAAATTTGTTCTCAATAACATTAAACTTAACTATTTTGGAGTTATTAGATAATGCATTTTGGATAGTTTTATTAGTACATGAGTTATATTTAATAGTTTTTGGTAAGTTATTATGTTTAGTATTCTTTATTAAATTAATTTGTTTGTGCCAAAATTGTTTGATTAGTTTTATAGGGAAAGCATTACTTAAGAGAATATAAAATATTTTATTTTTCGCTTATTTTAAATGCATTAGAAATAAATGCAGAGGGGGTTATCCATTTTTTGTACACCTTCTTTAATGATGTAATTAAGTACTATTTCTGATAAGTTTACTGAAAGTCTACCACCCATTGGTAAACCAGCCGTTTGTTTATAAAATTGATTTTGGAAAGTAAAAAACCCATTTTCATTGCAAAGTCTTATTCCTTCTAAAAATATTGTTTTACTTTTAATATTTGTGTAGGGTTCGATTTGTTCCCAATTATCATTTAATAGTTTGTATACTAGTTTAAGTGGAATACTAGGAAACATAGAAGTGACATCCTTTAAAAATTATGACATTTCATAAATAAAATTAGCTCACAAGACAAGAAATCCAATTAAAAATATAATTAATAGTCAAAAAGATAAAATACCCCTTTTAGATAACAGAAATGTAGTAATAATTGCAAAAAGCACTACATAGTGAAAAACAATGATACAGTGGCAATCAAATGGAGCTTATTTTACACTTATACTGTTGGTATGGATGTCAATGAGCACTGACCTTCATCTTGATTTGTTACTTCAATATTTAAATCTTCACGTTGTTGAAATTCAGCTGTTCTTATCTCTTCTTCACATTCATGTATCAATGAGAGTCTTTGCCTTTTTGCAGCAGCTGGTCGACAGGCATTAGCAGAAGTATGGGCTCTCATAGGTTGGCAAGCAAACTTTGTAGGTAAACAACCAGGTCTCATTATTATTTTAGATACTTCACTCATTGTAGTAAATCGTACATAATTTTCCATGTCATTTTGAAGCTGAAATTTGATTTATGTTAAGCAATTAGTTACTTAAAAGAAGAACAACAGCAAACAAAAAACAGGAATAAATATTTGATGCTTTATTTTTGTCACATAACAACTTTTTTTTAATGGTATTTGTATTTAATCAGAACTTACATCAAAGTGATCTTCACAAAAAAACAGGTACTTGTTGTTGTCAATGATTGTGGATCTCTTCTAGCAAGTGTTAACCACTTTCTCCTTATTTTTGCAATTTTTGGAACGTTTATGAAAAGTTTTTGCGGCGTCCTGACTGTAGTACTTTTGCACATCGGCACTGAACAGCATTTGTAATTCGACGTACTCATTTTTATGGCTTTTATTAAATTTATTCGGAAAAACTCAGTCAAGAAAAGGTTGACAGCGCACGAGAGACTGGAGGGAGGCGAATAGTGATGTAGTTCACGGCCAGTTGACAGTTCGGGGTGTTTTAGCGGGAATTTTGAAAACGATTTACATTTCATTTTTTTTTTAATTGAAATTTGACATATTTTTTCATAAAATTATTATTTTCGTGTTTTTACAGGGTCTATCTATAAAATAAAAGCAATTCCAAAAATTAGTCCACATCCCTATTTTACTAATGAATCGGAATTTGAGAGAAACTATACAATATAGAGAGTCTAGTGTAAAACTATTGTTGGGTAAGGCTTGGTGACAAGTTTCTAAAACAATTTTTATTTTAATAAATATTTTATTTGAAAAGAAAAGATATGGCCAGGACCGGGACTCAAACCCAGGTCCACACCTCTCCGTGGTGACGCCTTAACCATCTCGGCCACCCTGGCTCGTTTCTCGGTCAGTCATATCAATTCTTTTCACTGATCCTACATCTCCGTGTTTTTTCTTTTCTTTCCAAATAAAATATTTAAAAAAATTATATCATATAACAATAAAATAAATTATAATAATATTAATGACTTAAAGTCAACAAGATCCGAAAATAAAGTAATGTTCAATTAACATTCTTCCCGTGTATACATCGCAAATTGCGAGAACACGGAGATGTAGGATCAGTGAAAAGAATTGATATGACTGACTGAGAAACGAGCCATGGTGGCCGAGATGGTTAAGGCGTCACCACGGAGAGATGAGAGTCTCGGTCCTGGCCATATCTTTTCTTTTCAAATAAAATATTTAAAAAAATAATATCATACAACAATAAAATAAATTATTATTTTTATTTTTGTTTTTGATATATTTTAAAAACTAAGCTAGATACCTGATTACACATATCACATCGATATTTCATATGCTGCTTATTTGTCTCTTCATAAGATGATAAGACCATCACCTCACCGAGATCTTCTCCTTTAACAGTTTCGACCTTCCCTATAACTTCTGGATCTACAATAGATAAATAATTATTTAAAAAAAAGAAATATCATAATAACTAATAAAATAAATAATATTAGTATCGGAATAAAAAAAATAAATGTTTGTAGAAATTAAAATATTGTCTTAATTTTTATTTTGTAGTTTTTAATTTGCTGTGAGCAAATAAGGTCTACCTTGTGCACGGCTATAATCAATCAGTTAGTATATGTTAATAATTGTATTATTTTATTAACCGTGTATATAGGTTAACAAAATTGCTATGATTTCACATTACCAAGAATCAACAAAGTGCTAAATATAAGTTGACAAGATACAACATACCACTACACAACTATTCTAGTAACTGTACGTAAACTCAATTTTACCAAAACTCATTTAACGTCACTTTATGCTGCTACGGCTAATCGGACGATGCTACAGTGGGAGCTCTAAATTTTGCCTATCCAGGTTTAATTAGGATAGGGATTTTTAACGAGTACCTGACACCGTACAGGCTCGGGACCCCAGTTTAACGTCCCTTCCGAAGGACGGCGTAACTAAGGATTTTTTATTTATAATTATTTTTATATTGTGTATTTTTTAAATATTACTTTTTTAATGTAATACGGACTTCCTTTAAATAATTTATCTATCCATCACTTAAATATTTCAATCTTCACATTTCGGAGACTTATCCCCATCATTAGAATATCAAATTTCCTTTAGTCAAAATTTGAATTTTACAATATTATCAATGGTTAAGAAATAAAATTATAAAGTTCTATATATATTTTTATCAGAATATAATAATTTTTTAAAACCACCATAATATTACAAACTGCTTTCCCTTATGCTTATAAGAATATGATACTTAAAGGTAGCCTTTAATAATAGCTTGCCACCTTCATTGCTTATTTCTAGTGATTTTTATGGATTAGTCAAAGTTTTAACCATAGCTTTACATGTTATTTTAAATTTATATTTGTCATTGCGAGAAAATTATACAAGTAAATTTCTAATAATTACCAGGAACTTTCTTAAAAATAAGTAAAACATCATATATTTGACAGAATTCTCATTGAAATAAAAATATTTTAAAAAAAAAGTTTAAAATTAACAAACTCACTTTTTATTTGAAAATATTTTCTTTCGCACATACCATTTTGCAGATATTCATGATGCTCTTCTTCTGGCAAGCCAACATCTCTGTAGACTTTTTCTAATTCTTTTCCCTGTAGACTGCTGCTGAACCTAAAATGAAAATAAATATTAGAATAAACTACCTTAAGATTTACTAAATAATAAAACACTATTCCCTGATACTTATTATCTAATTGTAAATATTTCTTGGGATTTGTTTACTTAGTGGAACATGAATGGTGTTCTATGATGCAGCTGAGTACGCAGGTGCATACATTATACCCTATCTACTACAGCTTTAGATAGGCAGTAGATGCAGGGTCTCCTACTTATTCGGTACATGTCTGGCCGTCCAAGGCTGCTACAATCATCAGGATGCCGTCTCTCAGTCCACCTTACAAGTCAGATCCACCCTGCCATGTTTCATTCTTGCTCTTCCTTTTCTTTTTGATCTTCTAGGTCTACTAGAGTGGGAGGGCTCAACAGTAAAATAGATGGGTCCCACCACTTTCTTTCATCATCATCATCCGTGGTGCTACAACTCCTGTAGAGTCAAGGCCTCCTGCATTATTTTTTGTTTTGTTCTTTTTTTTCTTTGTTTTAGGACAATGGAACATTTTATCTGTTTACTTACATCCCTTGGTCCTATAGTAAGTTCCATTAGGTGTGCGTTGAGTCATTTCCGATTAATCCGTACGGCTTTTTTTGTTGCAGGTTTCGTAATGATAGGGTTTTATGGGGAGAGGGTTATTGGCCCAGACTCTGCCCCCTGAGTCAGGTGGGGGGCTACCCCCTTTGAGCTTCCTCACCTCCTACCATGTCTGGGGCAGCTACCTAGGGGGGTAGCCGTAAGGTGTATACTGTAAGTGATCTTTGTCTGTATGGTGTGGGGGTGTGTGTAGAGTGCTGTATTAGTGACAGTGTAGGTGTCCCCCAACCTGGATGGCCTGTGGCTGACAGTGGAATGATGACCGAGAGATGGGACCGCCACCACCCTATGCCAAACTTTCTTTTATCTATAGGCAAAATCCCTGAAGGAAGTCAGACACGGCGATGACAAAGAACCCAGTTTTCATCGATACTCTGGCGCTATGCCAAGGCAACAAAACACGATCTCACGATTTTCTATATTCCTGTAGTTTACCTGGGAAACCTCCACATCCTGTTAAAATCTACAAGACCCAATGAGAGGGGTTCAATTTCACCCTCATTCTCGATTGGAGAGTGAGGAAAGCTTTTTTAATACGGTATCCTTCTGGCAAACCATTTATTTCACTCGTCTATCAAGTCCTTCCTATTAATCTTCTTCCACTGATTAGGCATAACCATGAACTGAACCTAAGACCCTTCATGGGTTGTAGTGGTAAAGGTTTTACTTTATTTGTAAAGATTCTTGAGAACCAAACAACTCTCAGGAATAATTGTCAATCATTAAGTTTTTGTCGGCAGTAATATCAATAGAATGCAGTAATATTTTGTGAAATATTCATATTGTGCAAATTTTATTTATAGTAAAAAGAAAACATGTTAGGGGTGCGAAAGGTAAGCATAAAAAATATGCAGGTTTACTGTTGGCTAATATAACATTAATAATCTCTTGCATGAATTGGTAAAAGAATAAGCTGTTTAACATTTATAGAAATAATGTAATACCTAACAGGAAGTTTTCTTTTTCTCCTGGATTTTCCTAGCTCTTGTAATGAAGTCAAATCGGAATCTTCAATAGGCTCTGGTTTTTGCACTTCCGTATCTACATTGTCAGTAACAATAGCTTCTTTTCTAGGGCGCCCAGGACCTCTTTTGGTTTTAGGTTTTTCTGGAGCATTTATAATCATATTAAATAACATATTAGATACAACATCAATTAAAAATTCTATTATATAAGTAAATGTTCAAGATAAAGGAAGAATTTTAAGCGGTATTAGTTCTGCAGGTTGTCGCTTTGAGGTGAGGCACTAAGTTTGAGCAGCAAGTTTGAAGTTTTCCTAATTTTTTTTTTAATATTCTCCAAAAATACAAATAATTGTGAGTTTTAATATGGGAAAAACGATGGAAATTATTTGAACGTTTCAACAAACATACTATCCATACTTAAAATTATTAGTCGAAACATTTATTTTTTGATTAAATGATTACCAAAATATACACATTTTCCATAAATACACTCCATTTTTCATTCTAACACTCATGATTATTTTTATTTTCGAGAATATTAAAAAAGAAAAAGATGAAAAGTTAAACTCAAAGCGGCAACCTGCGGAACAGATACCGAATAGTCAATGAATAAGAAATAAGGAGTACCTTTAACGAATGATTTCAAAACAGAGGATCCTGCCTGTTTTGGTGAACTATCTGGCACTTCTCTCAAGAGTTCTTGAGCATTGAGCAAGTTGCATAATTTTTTTTGGCCCTCCGACAGCAAATTAAAAAATGATACGGTACCTTGTAATTGAATATGACAGCTTGGACAAATAGTTCTCGGCAATTTACCATCGTCTACAACCTGGAAAGTAGGCATTTTAATCATTTAATGTTATATTAATAGACAGTATTAAAAACAAATAGCCAATAGGTTATTTAAAGAAAAAAAGCCTATACCTATTATAAATGATAAGAACATTCAAAATAGGTAATAATATAAAATAAATAATAAAGCAGAGCTATAAAGAAACCAAGAAACTTAATAGTATTTAGTAATGAAAACTAAAGAAGTTATATCATTAAAGAGACAAACACAAACAAAACAAAGTAATATACTAAATACACTTATACAAACAATTGACAGATAACCTATCATTGACAAAAACCAATCATATTAATGACAATCCACGATAACACAAAAAGCACACCTGCACCTATATGGATTTTATCATCTGAATCGAAATATTTAAAAATATTTTTTGTAATTTGAAATGAGTAGTTGAAGGAAACGACAAATAACAACTATAATCAATTAAGAAGCCCAACCTAATAGTCAAATATGATACTTCTATAGTTGACTTACTTTAACAGGGAGATATTGGTTTATAATTAAAGACAAATCATCAGTTTCTGAGCAACCGTTAAATATAAATACGCCGTTGGAATTTTCTTCACCACATAATCTACAATTCGTTGAATTGTATAACTCAACAACCAAGCTTCCCATTTCTGTCAACTCTCCACCATTTTCTAAAGCCACTGTTAATCGATAAACATACAAAACCGCCAAATGTATATTTTTTGAAAAGCTGTCAAAACCCGTACAAGGAAATATTTAATCCTAAGAAAAACATTTAAAAGACTTTAAGATACAATTATTATCTTTTTAGCTTTAATATATGGTTATAATCATAAAATTAAGTTCTGTTCAATTATTGTCTTTTTTTTAATCACATAAAGTGATACAAGGGGTCAAACAAATGAGTCACGATATTTAAAACATTAATAGTAATTCATGGACAATGTTCTAGCTGAATAATAAGTATTTTTAGGTAACATTCGATAATCGATAACCAGATTAATGCATAAACTCTTTTTATGGTTGCATTTATTTTATTGAATAAGTAAAATGGTAGTGAAATGATGATGCAGTTTTTTATTTTTTAAATCAAATATTTATTTTCCAGGTTTTTACGTTATTAACGATCGACATAAATCTTTTATTGAATGGTATTGGTAGTATATTTAAATTAATAAATCCAAATAATGTTATTTACTTTCTTCGAACCTGTCAGTTTCTATTTCATTAATATCCCATCTTTATACATTCTCACTTCTATTTTTAAGGGAGCGGAGCACTGGCGGATCTAGGTAGCTATCTATATTTGAATGGAAAATTAAAAGGGTTCGGAATCGCCGATTTTAGATGCACCCCTTGAGAAAACATTCGATACTGAATTATTTTGGTGTGTAAAACGTGTTGTCTTGTTGAAAACCAACTAAAATTCAGGTCAATATCAACTAATGAGAACTCTAGGGGGGGCCAATGGAGCGGAGTGGCTCAGTGATAGAGCACTGAGTTGCCATGCCGGAAATCCTGGTCCAAATCCCGCTGCAGGCAAGACTTTTATTTAGTCTGTTTGCAGCCGGAGATGGATCAAATAGGATGTTGGACCCTCCTGGGGCTCACCCAGCCTCTGTAAAATGTTATAAAAATAGTATATAGTATAATAATATTATAATACTTAGAATATAATATTATTGAATAATCAGTTATTTTAAACTTTAATTTTTACAGAACTACCCTCTTTACTGATATTTTAATCGAAATAAAATTAGAAAAAGTTGAAATTTAATCATAAAAAATTCAAATTAATCCCAATCTTTCTGATCTTTGGTATATCATGTTCCATTGATCTATCACATCAGCAATTTTTGGGACTATTTTATTTAATGACATATTTCTAATACTTGAATAAAGCAATTTTGTTATTAGTATATAAATTAATTTTCGTTTAACTTCTTAAACTAGTTAAAAACTTGCTTATTTACTATTCATACACAACTCTTTTTATTCCTGTTGTGCAATGATAAGCAGGGTGTTTCTTCTTCGAAATAATATATTTATGTTCCAGGTTTTCAAATAATTAACGACCGACATAAAGTTTTTGTTTGATACTTTTTGTTGACACTTTTTTTTAAAGTCATAAATTAAAATAATCTGTTCTTTTTTATATAAACACTCTTATCATGCACAATACTATAAATCATTTGAACTAATTTGATAAAACAATCGTGTTATCAAGAGGATCAGCACTTATCTAGAAGGATGTGGGAGAGTTAGACTATGCATTGTTATTTCTGATGGCTCTTTAAATACAATTGAAACTACTAACATGCTCTAGGGTAGAAGTTCAAACCTGATGCATGCGTAAAACTGATGACTACAAGTAGTACATGTTATCTTTCCATTTATATGTATTTGTAATCTCTTTGCTATTATAATTTAAATATTGTGTTCCGTTATTTAGGGAGTAGAGTGGTTCTGTGGTAAAGTAGTGAGTTGCCATGCCGGAAATCCTGGTTCAAATACCGCTGCTGGTAAGAGTTTTATTTAATTTGTTAGCGGCCGGAGATGGATCATATGGTATCTTAGGACCTTCCTGGGGCTCACCCAGCCTACTCAAAGTGGGTACCATAAATAGGGGAGGGTATCTGGCGGTTGAGCGTGATCTAGCACGAATCACCTCCCTCTACAACCTTTGTCCGTGAAAAAGTACAGTCTCTACCATGTACTGAACCGCAGACCCGTACTGGTACAGGTTCATAATTTACTTTGGTTTAGGTAATATAGAGGTGACAGATTTCACTTATCACCCAGGTAATTAAAATTTAAACGGTTCAAGGTATTGAGCAGTAAGTAATACCCCAAACGAAATTTTCACTGTTAAACGATAATTGGATTATTATTTTTTTATAAATATTCACCATCAAAAGAACAATAAATAAAAAAATATTATTTATTTAATTATGTCATAAATAATTTATTCAGTATCAGTTCGGCAGGTTGTCGCTTCGAGTTTAAGTCACAACAAGTTTTAACTTCCCATTCGTTTCCTTTTTAATATTCTCGACAATAAAATTAATGATGGGTTTTAGTTTGAAAAAAAAGTTTAATAATAGGAAATGTGTATATATCGGTAGGTAATCATTTCATCTATATAATAAAAATGAACCGCCAAATTCGTTGCAAACCGCTAAACTCGAGAACGGCTCGACCAATTCGGCTAATTGTTTTTTTCATATTTTCGCTAAGGTGCATAGAAGGTTAATATGGAGAGAAAAACCGGAAAAATGACGAGGGAAACCTTCGGTGGCCAAAAAACCTTGAAAATGTCGGAGTTTCTTTTAGGCCTGTATCTCCTAATCAGCGCATTTTTGAAAAAACATTATAAAACCATTTTTAAAGCAGATTAAATTTGCTACAATTTGAGCCCAACCGCAGCTCTGTACGTCGAATAGATTCCGAGTTCGGTCCCTATCGTGTAATAATTAACTGTATCTCCTAATCGCTGCGTTTTTTTAAAAATAAACATAATTAACCATTTTTAAAGTAGATTAAATCTGCTACAACTTGAGCCCAACCGCAGCTCTGTAGGTCAACTAGATTCCGAGTTCGGTCCCTATTGAATAATAAATAACTGGAATCTTATATATCTGTATTTATAAAAATATCCTGTCACGATGTTTGTCCGGGCTAATCTCCGAAACTCCTGTACTGATTTCGCAATGAAATTTCGCAAATATATGTAACATCATCCAACTTAAAATGTAGAATATTTTTTTTTCGATTTTCGACTGCGATTATTTTATTGCAAAATTATTTTGTTTTCTAACCTCCTGCATTTTTGATATGTTGTACATGCTGTTACAACTAATGTTTATATTTTATCAGTTAACAATTTAGTATATTATTTATTTATTATATACTATAGTTAGATATAAGATGAATGGAATGTAAAATAAAAAATCAATTTAATTAATTATTTCATTCATTCATTATTGCTTTAAAATTCAAATTTCAACGTAATATTTTTAAAAACTATTATAACAGCCAGAGCAAGGCGTGGCCGGGCCAGCTAGTCAAGAAATAAACGTTTCAACTAACATATCTAATAATAGATGATATATGTTTGTCGGAAGCTTTATTTCTTGCTGAAATGATTATCGAAATATACACATTTCCCATAAATACACTCTTTCTTTCATATTAAAACTCACAATCATTTTTATTTTCGAGAATATTAAAGACGGAAACGAATGAAAACTTAGAAGTTGTTGTGACTTTACTTGAAGCGACAACCTACGGAACTGAAACCACCAGTAAAGAAATGGACGTTTGTTTAGCGCTTGAACAAGAAAGTGATAGTAGAGAGAATTAAAAATTAGGAAAAGAGATTACTTTGGAGCGATTGTAACTCTTCCCATTGACAGATTGTCGATTGTAACGCTTCCCATTGACAGATTGACGATTGTAACTCTTCCCATTGACAGATTGACGTTTGTAACTCGTCCCATTGACAGATCAAGGTAATGCCCTCTGCAGAGTTGCAAAAGTTAATCATTACAATTTTTATAAAAATAATAAAGACAATTTTTATTGGAGGTTATTTTTCTTTTTTTAAGGTGGAGTATGGGAGCGAAAAAAAGTTGAATGGTTCAATTCAAGCAAGAAAGAAAATAAACTTTAACTTGATATATTTAAAATCGGAGTCTTGGATTGAACTATTTTGTATTCCGGACGCTTCCTGAGAGCAGACGAGTATATTTTACAAATCGTTATTTCTGCATGTGCTCCTGGACTGCTTTTATTGCTTACAAATATCCCAATATCCGGAACACATAAACGATTTATTAATTTTCGATACAAGGTTAGAAAAATATATTAAATCCAGGATTTAAAATAGAGGATTTTTTCATTCAACACCAATAAATAAGTTTTTTCTATATGCATTAAAAATATACGCTGTATGTGTGTGTGTGTTTTTTTTTTTACGTGGGTAGGTGGAAATCTTCAAAAGACGCGGATAGGCCCGTACCTATCCGTGTGTGGAATTTTTACCCACTAAAACCACATCCCTAAACCTGTTTTCCACACTCCACGGGATTGCAAGGGGCATTACTTCGTGGAGGGGAATGGCTATGTGCCGCATCACGGCCATTTCCATCTTTTAGCTTCTTAGTCTAAATTCCTCTTCTTCAAGAAGGCACCAGTCTTTGCTGATTTTCTCTCCTTGTCCTTTCCTCCTCTCTCAGTCTTTTGAGGACCCCTGTGGCAAATTTTTTCACCGCTGCCCACTGTTCATCCGAATTTAGCATGCAGCTCACTAAATTTTCAGGAGTCACCTTCTTCCTGCAGGCCAGCTCCAATTCTCATCTCTCGTCAGTGAAGCGAGTACATTCAAAAAATACATGTCCTGCTGTTTCCTCTACCGCTATACACGTTGGGCATTCAGCACTGTCGTCTAGTTTGAATCGGTACTGTTAGGCTCTAAAGCATCCATGTCCAGACAATAGTTGTGTAAGGTGAAAATCCACCTCCCTATGTCGACGATCATACCACGAACCTATGTCAGACACCAACCTGTAGATCCACCTTCCAGCATTAGCCGAATTCCAACGCTGTTGCCAATGTACGAACCACCAGGTTTTCCTCTCTTCGTCTCTTGACACTCGAGAACTACGATTGTACCGTCTGTTTCTTTCTTCCACTAACATCTCGGTTGGAGGCATGCGCGCAATTACGCATACAGCTTAGAAAGAAAAAGTCCGAAAAGCACTTGTCACTCTCAATAAACCTCTTCGATACACTGAGACCATCTGTCTCCTGTCCGATGCGGTGGACATGGCTTCTTTCCAGATTGGAGCTCCATATAAAAGGATTAAGGAGACAACAGTTGCCAGGAGCTTTCTGCGATTCTCTTTGGATCCTCCAATATTCGGCATAAGGCGCGCCAATAATGAAGTAATTCTTGCTGCTTTGGCGCTGATATACTCCATATGTGCGTTAAACTGGAGACGAGCATCGATGACAACTCCCAGGTATTTCAAGTGTGGCTGGGAACGAATTTCCCATTATACCATGTGTGTGTGTGTGTGTTTAGACTATTTAAATACAATTTACTCTAGAATTTTATGTAGATGTCCTAAAAGCATTTCAACTTTTGAAATAAATATTCATTGTTTTTCATAAATTAACAATTAAAATGTTATTATAATTTCAATGAAACAAAATTATTTTTTTTAGGGTTATACAAAAGGCTAAAAATTTCTCACAGTTAAATTATGATTGATGGAATACATTATTTTCTACAGTACTTTAAATTTTTGTGTGAATGATAATACTGTGATACAAAAGTAAGGTGAATTTGTTTATAAAATGTAAATTCTTTATTTATTCTTCCAATTTCACCCCCTTCAAAGTAATCCCCGTCCGATAAAACACACTTTTTCCAGTCCTCGAAACAGTCGGAAGTCTTTTTTTTCGGTATAGCCTTAAAGACCTTCGATTTGGTTTTTATCTCCTCAATCGTTTCAAAACGGCGTCCCCGCATTGGCCTTATGAGTTTGCTGAATAGCCAGAAGTACGATGGAGCCAAATCAGGCAAATACGGTGTTTGCGGAACGATATTAATCGAGTTTTGGGCAAAAAAGTCGCGAAGAACCAATGCAGTGTGAACTGGTTCATTATCGTGATTAAGGAACCAAGAGTTGATCGCCCATAATTCCGGCCGTTTCAGACGAACAGCTTCACGCAAACGACGCATAATGCTCAAATAATATTCTTTGTTGAAAGTTTGGTTGTAAAAAAAAATTACCTGCCTTCCTAATGCCCGAGAGTTTTAAATGACAATTTCACCTTACTTTTTGATCACAGAAGTATATTGTTTTTCTGCAATTATCTTGCCATTAATACTTAATATTAATTTTATATGAATAATAATATAAAAAAATAGTCCTCCTTTAAATGGAAATATGTCTATTACCCCAACACCTGCGTGATAAAAAAGGCAGTTTTTTTTTTCAGATTTTCCAACCTTAATCGTAAAACTAAAAATTAATTATTTATGATTCCCGGGATACCAAGTTGTAAAAGTGAACTTACATATTTTGGTTTGCATGATAAAGTTGGTTACCCAAAATAAGGGGGGAAATCTGGCGGTTGAGCATGATCTAGGATAAATCACCTCCCTACACGACCGTTGTCTAGGAAACATTACAGTCTCTGCCATGTACTGAACCCCAGACTCTTTCAAGGGTTGTATTGGTACAAGTTTGGATGGTAGTGGAGGTAAAGTTCGTAAACAGCGATTGGTAGCTTCGGCCTTCGGGTTTCCTGTGTGTTTAGTTTTATTACTTCTTTGATTATCATTAGATATTTACATTACTAGTATACAATAATACGGATGTTTATGTTAGGGCACAATTTAAAATTTTGACCACGTAGGTCCCTGGTGTTTTTAACAACCTCTGATCATCGAAGATAGGTATTGCAGAGGCTTTTGCAACATTAATCTTGAAAAAATCTAAATTTGTATTCAATATCTTTGTTTTCTCAACAAACAAATTTATTAGCTTGTGTTTACTTTGGATAGTTTATTTTCCGTTTGCAGGGCAGTTTTATTACAGTTTTCGCTGGGTTAATTAAAATTTCTGCGAAAATTTACTTCATCAAAAAAGTTACCTTTTGTTGGATAAAAAAGTGATATATTTTTAATCCAAGTCTCAAAAAAACATCTAGGTGTTCTCAGATAAAAGCTGCGAGTTTCAGACAGGCAGACTTATTAAGTTAGAATTCTGCACACTGCGAATGATGGACAACACAAAAATCATAATTAACAATATTTTGTTTGACGATAAAAATGCTGCGTTATTGACAATAATAATCCATCAAGTGTGAGTGTTATATTGGAACGTGCGTGTTATTTCAATTCTCAAAGTTTAATTTCTGACTTCAGTTTTCATGAAAATATTATAAAATTACGCTGATAACATTGTTCATTTTATAATTTACTAGAAAATAAGAAGGAGAGGAATTATTACCATAAAATTTTTAATCGGGAGAAAGCTAAGAAACACCATCGCTGATGAAGTTAATTGTTATCACCGAGTGTAACCTCAAGTGGGCGCAAGGTCAACTTACTTATCAATTCTGATAACGTTTTCGTGTAGAATCGGTTCTTATCGGCTGACAAGCTTTTGTATTTGATAAAGATTAAGGATCAAAAGGGTTCATAGTTTAATTATTTATGTTCGTGAGGAATGAGAAGCTTTATTCCAATGAACGATGTTTTTTAAAAATGCGATATCTAGAAAACTGGAATTTTATAAATTACGAACGATCGAAACGGCAAATATAACGTTGGATACTGCTTTTAAAGCTGGATTACTTATCTTATTTATTGTAACCGCAGTTTGGATTTCCGTTTTCTTTTATGTAGCTTTTTATTATACATATGTGCCTTCAATCGAACACGTCAAAAATGTTAATTTACAATTCACGTAAGTATATAGAACTTATTTTACTTGAGATTGTATTTATCGATAAGTCAAAAACACTTTTAAAAAGTTTACCTATAGGCTAATATTTATTTCGTTATAATGAACTTGAATGTATTTAATCAACCATTAAAATATTTAGTTGAGCTTCATTGTCATAGAATAAATTATTTGCAAGAGCATGAAATTTATTTAAAAATTAAAAAAAGATAATTGAATTTATATATTTTAGTTTATGATCACAGAAATGAGCTTAATTCTTTAAAATAAAGTTGAGATATTAATATTGATCGGTTCTGTATGTCATGAAAATTCACTCTCATTATGTTCTTGATAATTGATAATTAAGTTTTAATGCCTTTATCAACTGAGTTGCACCATCTAAATTAACTGTAGGACTCATTAATGTTATATACTTTTCAATTCAACTGATTAAAATTGAATTTCTCTTCCTTTAATTGTGTATTTATAGTTACTAACCTATACCCTCCTTATTATTCCTGATACATAATCTATTTTTAGTTCCTGTGAGGTAGAAAAAGATAATGTTGAACGAGGAGTATGCAGTTTTTTGAGGGCTCATGTACAACTTACCAAAGCGAACCAAATATTCATGCTTGGTCAGCCCTACAAGATATCTTTGTTTCTCGAAATACCAGAATCAGAAGCCAATAAAGTACTTGGTAGGTACTTATTCATAAATCATTATGTCATATTAATTTAACTGTTGTTTCTCATTTTTAATAATTGTTTTTCAGGTATGTTCATGGTTTGTGCTCAACTTTTAGACAAAAAAAGTGTCACAGTATCGATGTCTTGTCGCTCCGCGATGCTTAGGTATAGAAGCCCTCTTGTTCATACTCTTACCACATTGGCACTAGCACCATTGTACGTAACAGAAGTCTTGGAAGAAAAACAAATAATTGAAGTGGAGCTTTTTTCAAATTTTGAAGATGACCAGGTTACTGTTTATTTAATTAAAAAAAAAATTAATTCTTTATATTACAAAAATGTTCATCTTTTCACTAGTTTGTTAGTAATTTCATTAAGGTCCTTTCATCCGCATTTTTCTGCCTTAGAATCCTCTTAAATATATCAAATCTTTTTTTAAAAAAATTTTCCTGTCGATCTTGAGTTATCGGAAACTTCCATAATCATCTTGACCTCTTATTGAGTTTTTCCCCAAGTTATGACAGATCCTTATCATATCACATCCTTAATACATTCTTAATTCTATTCTATTTTTTTTTTTTTTACTTTATGCTTCATGCATAAAATAATTCTTTAAATAATACATAAGTTAATAATTGGTTATTATAAACTGTTATTTTTACAGAATTACCCTGTTACTGATATTGTCATCGAAATAAAATCACAAAAAGTTCAAATTTATTCGTCGAAAATTCAAATTGATGCCGATCTTTCTGGTCTGAGGTATATTATGTTCCATTGGCCTATCACATCAGCAATTTTTGGGACTACTTTTAATTTAACAGTCCTTCTTTTTATATCAATCTTATCTTACTATCAGCTGTATGGGACTAATGAAGAAACAGGTAGTTATTTTATAGTTTATTATACTTTCTTTTAATTATTTATTATTGTATATAAGAAAAACCACTAATATTTCAACTAATTTTACCATAATAGAAAATATTTTGTTTTCTGATACTGGTTTTTAAATTCATATTGATTTACTTGTTAAAAGTTTATTTACTTATTATTCAATTCAATATTTTAATTCCCTTTAACATCATGAAGTATATTGTATCCCAATATAACCATTTTTTTTTTCATGGAACTTATTAAATTCACAAAGTATCCTAAGCATTTATCAATTCATCTTCAATATTTTTACAATACACCGATTCAATGAGGCTAATATTATTGTTGAAGGAAATTAAAATATTGAATTAAATAACGTTTTAATTAGTAAACCAATATGAATTTAAAAACCAATAACCCCATACTATAATAATCTCTATATTAATCATTACAGGTAGAGAATTATTATATAAGAAATTCAAAGAAAAAATATCTCCTGTTTTTAACCCAAAGAAAGTACACAGCTTGAAAGAAGGTATAGTATTATTTCTAAAAGGCTGTGTTTTGTCAGCTTAATAACTGCTAATATATTCAAAGGTGCATATTCATTTTGTCTTTCAGTTATTGTTTGTCTATGTGTTTGTCTTAGTAATTGTTAGAATTAATGTGTAATTGTTTATTTATTTTGGTATGTTTATACATCTTTTGTTATCCATGTTGCATTTTTTACTGAATTCTTGAATTACTGTTGTTTCCAACTCAAATGTGTTTTAAAAATGAAGCTTTTGCATAAATGCAGTTTAATTGGTTTTTTAGAATTTATACACTGAAAAGAAGTTGATATTTCAATCTTCTAATACTACTCGCAGAGAAGTGCCAGGTCAGGTTGGAAAAGATCAATAAATCATATCTACCATCAAAAGGCGGAACTTAGAATATCAACCCATGCGAAATGACAAATATCCTCTACTGCAGCAGATAATGTAGGGGAAGATTAATAGTAGGAGGGGACCAGGAACTCCTGGCTGCATAATTTAAGCCAATGCTTCTCTTGAGTCTCAAAACTATTCTCAATTGTTGAGAAGTGCTGCCAACAAAATTAAGATGGCCATGTTTACATGGATAAAGCATAGGAAGTAGAAGTAGATTACTACTCATCTTTTGACTGGCTCTGGCGGATGTATTATTTATTCTCTTATGGGCTGTAGAATTGTACAATGTGGAGTCCCTCCTTTGGTTCATCCAAGTGGGACTCTAGGGGGGAGAGGGACTCTAGTGAACTTCGGTTCTCAGAGCACTGACCTCTCGTCCATTGCTAAAAAAATGTTGTCATGGGAGGTTGGTGGCGTGATAAGTAATTCAGAAAGGTAGTAAACCAGTTTACTGGTGACCTACCAATATCAAGGTGATGTCTCTTAAGACCAGCCGACGACTGTGAGCAGTCTAAGTGGATTAACGCCCTGAATTATAGACCTGATTTATTGACCTCTGCCTGGAAGACTATATTCTAAAGGGTTGGCCACTAAGTCATTGCCGTTTTTGTCGATAGATTCACTCTACACTTTCTTTTGTTTTGTTAACGTGGCCAGAGCATCTAACCTATATTTTTTTCTTACTGTATGGACTTCTACGTTTAATTAGTAAAAAAAATTGTTTGATTAGTTCTTTAGTTTTGTTTTCATCCCAATTTAAAAATGGAAGAACAGGACGTGCACTTCCGACACATTTTATTGTATTACTTCCGAAAAGGCAAGAACGCATCGCAAGCACAAAAGAAGTTATGTGCCGTATATGGAGATAAAGCCTTAAAAGAAAGGCAGTGTCGAAATTGGTTTGAAAGATTTCGTTCCGGTGATTTTTCACTGAAAAATGCACAACGATCTGGCCGCCCAGTCGAAGTGGATGAAACCCATATCAAGGCCATTATCGATTCAGATCGTCACAGCACAACACGAGACATTGCAGAGAAGCTCAATGTGTCGCATACATGCATTGAAAAAAAATTAAAAACCCTCGGTTATGTCAAGAAACTTGATTTATGGATCCCTCACCAGCTAAAGGAAATTCATTTGACGCAACGGATTAGCATCTGTGATTCGCTACTGAAACGCAATGAAAATGATCCATTTCTGAAGAACCTAGTTACTGGCGACGAAAAGTGGATAGTTTATAACAATGTTACTCGCAAGAGATCGTGGGTGAAGCAAGATCAGCCAGCCCAAACAGCATCAAAAGCAGATATTCACCAAAAAAAGATTATGCTGTCAGTCTGGTGGGATCACAAAGGAATTTTGTATTTTGAACTCATGCCGCAGAACCAAACGATAAATTCAAATGTGTATGTTGAACAACTCGACAAACTAAAGGATGCAATTGAAGAAAAGCGGCCGGTATTATCAAATCGGAAGGGTGTTGTTTTCCATCATGATAACGCAAGGCCCCACACATCTTTGGTTACTCGGCAAAAATTATTGGAACTGGGTTGGGATGTTTTGTCTAACCCACCATATAGCCCTGACCTTGCGCCTTCGGATTACCATTTGTTTCGTTCCATGCAAAACTCTTTAAATGGTAAAATTTTTAACAACGCGGATGATGTCAGATCACACCTAATTCAGTTTTTTAATAGCAAAGACCAGACATTTTACGAACGGGGAATTTTTACGCTGCCAGAACGATGGAAAAAGGTCATCGACAAGAACGGGCAATATCTAATTGAATAAAGTTATATTTTTAAACAAAAATTCTGAATTTGCCTTCTTATTTGAAATCGGCAATGACTTAGTTGCCAACCCTATAATTCACATAAACTACTAATGAAAGGCATGTTTATTTATATTATTGTATGAATGAATTGAGGAAGGAAGTGGCTCAGTGGAAGAGCACTGAGTTGCCATGCCGGAAATCCTGGTTCAAATCCCGCTGCGGGCAAGACTTTTATTTAGTCTGTTTGCAGTCGGAGATAGATCATACAGGATCTAGGAACCTCCTGGGGCTCACTCAGCTTCTATAAAATATTATAAAAATAGGGTACACAAAATAAGGGAGAAAAATCTGGCGGTTGGGCGTGACTTAGGGCAAGTCACCTCAGAACCGTTGTCCATGAAACAGTACAGTCTCTACCATGTTCTGAATCCCAGACCCGTTCACGGTTGTAGTGGTACATGTTTTTTTATGAATGAATTTCCAGGTCCTGGCAACTGGGCAGGGTCAGTGGGAGTTCTTCTGTTTGTTACTATTGATTCTGAACTTTTATATAAGTTGTTTTATTTATTAGAGTGAGGGAGCGGAGTGGCTCAGTGGTAGAGCTCTGAGTTGCCATGGTAATGAAGCGGAGTGGCTCAGTGGTAGAGCTCTGAGTTGCCATGGTAATGGAGCGGAGTGGCTCAGTGGTAGAGCTCTGAGTTGCCATGGTAATGGAGCGGAGTGGCTCAGTGTTAGAGCTCTGAGTTGCCGTACCAAAGATCCCTGGTTCAAATCCAGCTGTGGCAGACATTTTATTTAAATAGGTAACAGTCAGGGATGGATCCTTCTGGATCTGGGGCCCACCTAGCCTCCTTCTGACAAATTATCCCAAAAAGAAATAGATATTATCTCTTCAGCTAGGTGCTAACCCACAAAATCATTGAGTTCATACGGTAACTAATTTCAGATTTTTTATGTAATATTCTATATATTACTATTACTGTATTCTTAAATATATTCTATGCACATCCAAAAGAGTAATTATATGAAGATAGATGAGACACACTCAGTAAGAGCGAGCCGAGTGGATTTAACCACCTCGGATCCCACATACTTTAATTATATCTCAAAACTTATATACAGCTTAGAAATTTATTATTTAATATATTATTTTGAATATCTCAATCATTACTCAATAGGACAATGGCATGTTATTAAATTGGATGAATTCTTCAGTGAATTTAATTAGTTTGCTTAACTATCTATTTGAACAAAATTCTAAATGTTACAATTTTATGTGTAATCATTTGCTCATAAATGTGTGTATTACAAAATATATAAATGTGTGTGTTTACAGATGAAGAAGAAGAGGATGTATTCACGTTGAAAAGTTCCGATGAACCAGATTCTGGAGGGAAAGAGTTTTTCATAGATTTAAAACAAGAGCCATCGAGTAGTGAAGCATAGTAAATGTATATATGTATATATGCCAAAATGAGCAACACAAATTAATTATAGGTCCTGTACAACTTATTACCAACGAATGGGTCCATTATTTACATGACATTTTTTCATGTCAGAATATCTTATAAGCCTAAGAAAACATGACATATTTTTAAGATTTTGATGTATAAAAGTTATGCAAGACTGATAAATTATTTCCAATAGTCTTAATATCAATAGATTTAGTGGCAAAAAGAAAATCAAAGCGTACAATTTATATTAGCATTATTTGTTAATAGTTTATTATGAGATATCTATATTGTTATGATTAATATATATATAGCTATGTGTTTATATATTACAATGAATTTATTTTTTGTTACCATAGCTTGCTACAATATAAATTATAGATACATAATTGGTTAGACTGTTTATATACTCAGAAAAAATGTTTATATTAAAAGCAATTAATATTATTAATATTAATTAGACTTGTCATTTCAGTTATAATGTTGTAAGTTTTAAATAATGCATTGTGTGTAAATGAACCATATTTAGATCACAAAAAAAAAAAAAAAAAGAAAGATTTATTGTGAAACAAAACTATTACAGTAATATAAATTTGATTATTTAACTTATACCAGTATGCATATGGACTATAAAACTTAGTGTTAACATAAAACTACCAATTAAGAAATATTGAAATTTCATTTCAATCATTTATTAAACTAATTAAAGCTTTTTCTGAAGCACAATTCTTATCACTAATTATACATCTTTGATTAGTATGTTCTTAATACTATGAGTCAAGATTATTTTTATTGGTTGTATATTTTGTGTAAATGTAAAAAACATAATTTGCTGCCAATTTTGATTAATATTATTATTTTAATTAGTTGTAAAATAACTTGTCTCTTTGCTTATTGAAGTATAAAATAATTTCTTCTATGTGCCTATTGGTCTTTTAAAATTGTTAATTGTATATTTTATATACTATAACTAAAATGCTCAATAAAAATGTTTTAATTTGTTTTAAATGATATTTATTTATGTGTTAAAAGAATATTGAAGGCCGTAATAAGGAGAGAAAAACACGAAGGACTAGTTGGAGTTGGGTGGGAGGTCTGCTTTGGACCAAATTGCCGACAAGTTACATAAATTGGTACACATTTTAGCAATATGTTATATCTTTCAGATAGTTGTTAATTCTTGAAATGAGGTGATAGTTGCCGGTAGACATTTCCAGCAATAAACTGGAGGTCATCAGTTCTTTCTTAAGCTGAGGTGATTGTAATAGCTTCTGAGGATTTAATTCAAATATCCCTAAATCAAGAATGATTGACAAACAGAATTTGACTTTACAATAAAAAAGAGAACAATGAATAACAAGAATACTAGTTAAGCATTGCCCTTTGGGATGTCGAGTTCTGGATAGCATATGTAGATCATCCTGAAGAACTTACTCTGCATGTTTACTTTGAAAACTGGTAAAGGGTGTATATATTCACTGCAGGTTCTCCATGTCATGAAGATGCCTCCATCTTCTTCACAATATACATTGAACTGGTCAAAGAGCTTTTGGACGGTTTCCAGATACCTCCTCTAAAATCTATATTTATCCAGACTGTTTCTTTTGATGGAGAGGCCATGGAGTGCTTGGACTCAGCAAGGTGGTGCAATATTCACCTGTTGGTATCGTTCATATAGTGCGTACTTGCAGTTTTGTCTATCTGTATACTCGAAGTTCGGTTCTAATCCAATATCTGACGCCTAACATCATGGTATGGTGATACACTATATCCTCGCCTATAATAAGATGACTTACGTCTTGCCACAACCTTACAATCAGCTTGAGGTTACTGATGGAGATGCCACTGAAATTTGTTGGGTTAAAACTACATAAATTCCAATATTACTAGATAAAAAATTATCCCATTCTCTGGTGAAAATTAATCTAACATAATATTGAAGCGCCTATTAAAGCCTTCTTAGAATGACACCATAAACATATTTTAAATTTGGACACAAAGGAGGAATAATCACTTTTAAAATCAGTAGAAATAAACCTGCATCATATTTCATCAGCTATCCAGCCTTTTCTCATTACCGCATCCCATGCCTTCCTATATATATCCTTATCTTCCTTGCCTTACATTATATTATTGCTCTAAGTTTTTAGTTTCTAATTATTATCAACATTAACTTTTATTTCTGCCGTCAACGTTTTAGAAAGTGACCTGTTCGATTCTTAGTATATAGTTCTTTGATAGAATTGCATGCTCCCTGACTAGATCTCTTAAACCAGCTGATTTCAGCAACCTGATATCTTCCTGGGCATATGGAAGGGGTATGTGACCTTGCTGGGAGTATGGCCGATGATTAAAAAATTTGGTCCGAGTAAGACATATGAACAGCTGTTAAAATGGAATTTCTTCCTGTAGCTGGGAATGCTTTGGATGTGTACCAGCTCATTCTCAGTGTGGAATATTATATTGTGTTATTTGGGAACTTTTCTCTGATTCTAAGATGACTTTAGTTGTAGTATAAATTAGATCATATGTCCATCTCAATAATGTATGAGTAATAAAGTTTGCCAACTCAGTTCCTTCGAACCCTCTAATGACAAGCAATGTGGGAGACATCTTCAGCATTCCTGTGATATATTGTACAAATAAAGTCTTAAAGCAGAATTGCATACCTGAAGAGATGAAAACTGCGTTAAGCAGAAGACGTACCATACGCAGTCTCCATCAACAACTTCCTTTCCTCCTTTTTCGTCATTGTCCATGTTTGAGATTACTAGAGGGTAACATTTCTATCAATGAGTGAAACAGAATTTTTTTGTTTGTATTATTAAAATTGATTTTAAAATGGTTTTCATTGTGTCTTTTAACTCACTTCATATTATGGATATTATAATGTTATGTGGGTCATTACTTAACATTATTTACGCAATATTTGTTTATAGCTTCAAAAGAAATATGTTGATTTTCATCAGATAATCAAAAAATGTAATCCAATTGAGTATTAAAATATGTTCTGACTAAAACACAACAAAGAGGAATAAAAATCTCTGGGATATTTCGGAATATGGAAAATATGTTTTATCAAGTCGACTATCGATAGTCATTAGACTCGGAGATTCGTTGGGCTCCGCTGTTCCCCAACCTTCGTTAAGTTTTTATTTTTTTGTTATGTTTTAGGCTGTGCCCGGACAAATAATTTTTCTATCAATCGCTGTAACAATTGTAAATAACATTTTAAATTCACGTTTCGGAAATGTCTCATCAAACAGGAATCAAGGGTAAATGGACGTTTATGTTTAGGGTTTCTTAAATGACCATATCCTCTTTTAATAAGAGTTAATGATTATCAATTGTTTTAGCGAACGAGAAATTGAAAAAATTCTTTGCCAAATGTCACAATGGGAAGACAAGGTTGTTTAAAGTTTCTATAGAAAATGGTAAGAGATTTTTGGAAATGTAATATTGGCATATTTTCCCTTTATATATCTTAATCCTCACAAAATTATTGCAGAAGAGCTGACTCTTGCTGCTCAGATCGAGAGCAAAGGTACTTGGGGAGATGATTTTCACAAAAACATAAATAAACTTCTGGAAAATGATCAACCAACATATGTTATGTGCAGGTTACTATTTTTAATTTGTTATTTTTAACCAATGAATGACTTGGAATTCACAACATGCCATTCACCGAGTTTGGTTGGCCTTCTTGTAAATGATCCAAATCGTTGAATCAATCTGCTTAAAATACAAACCTAAATTATGATTGTGTGTTAGCAATCTGTTGAAGGATATAAATTTCTTAGTGATTACCTATTGTCAATTATTATTTATTGCTTATAAAATCCTATTTCTTTCTTTTGTTATTTAGGTACCTCTTTTATTAGTCATAATTGCCATGCTTTTAATATTTTATATTTAATTTAAGAAAACATTTTTTGAATTGATGATAACCATATCAAACCAAATGATAAGGTTAGTACTATTTTATATGTCACTATAAACCACATATCAATGGTTTAAGGTGAAAAGATAAATGAAGCGACAAGAGCTTATGTGTAGGTTTTCTGGGAAGTCAGGAAAAATAGAATAACTTTTGAGTAATCATAGAAGATATAAAAATTTAGATGTGAGATTTCCATGAATGAATTTAGGTTTTGGTTTCATTTCCACTTCATTCAGTCAATATATATTTTGAATTGGTCTTTCAAACTTTACTTTCACACTCCAGGTAATAAGTGGTGGTGACCTAAATGTTAGTGATGAGCTTAAAGGACCAAGTCTGTCCAAATGAATTGAAAATAATGCTTGGATTCAAGTATTTGTGATTAGGTTTGCGTAAATCCTTTAATGTATTAGATTACGACAATACATAAAACGTTTCTCCCTGCTATTTAAAAAAAAATTAAGTATTAAATTATAATTATACTATTAATTATAATTGCCAAATTAGAGAGCACCTACTTGAATATTGAGGAAATGTTGGAACAGGAGGAATTTGATCGAGGATGGTGGAGAAGCTTGGTATACATTAGATGTATGCAAAGAAATATGCGTTCATATTTTATTTACAGAAGAACCTCGATAATCCGAACGCCGTTTTGAGAAAAATAAAAATATCAGAATCGTAAGCACAAACTAAGAGAAGGAAGGGGGAGTGTTGTTATTGTGCCTGTGTTAGTTTTTACTTTTGAAATTCACTGTTTAATGAACAGTGAAACATTACTTGTGTACTGTAATTTCAACTAAAATGGCTTCACAAGCGTCATTTAAAAGAAAACACAAGACACTGAACATAGAGGTAAAACTTCAAATCCTGGAAAGACTTAAGAAAGGTGAAAGCGGAGCAGCATTAGTCTGAGAGTTCGGTGTCGGTAAGTCTACAATTACGGACATAAAGTCTAAATAAGATGCTATCTTGAAATATGCATCCCAACAAGATAGCAATGAGGGACTTAAAAACAGAAAAACATTAAAATTAGCGCATAATATGGCAGCATCTTGAGGATGCCTTATATTTATGGTTTACACAAAGAAGGAGCTTAGGTGAACCAATATCAGGCCCGCTTCTTTGTGAAAAGGCTCTAGATTTTAATAACCAACTTAACGGGCCTCCTGATTTCAAGGCCAGCAGTTGGTGGCTGGCTAACTTCAAACAACGGCACGGAATAAGACAGCTTGATGTTCAAGGGGAAATGCTATCTGGTGATACTGCTGCTGCAGTATCGTTTCTAAAAGCTTTTGAAAACATTACCCTTGATAGGCAATTGTCAAGGGATGATGTTTATAATGCTGACGAAACTGGGATAAATTGGCGCCTTGCCCACGAAATCTCTTGCATCACATAATGAAACTCGTACTCCTGGCTACAAAGTGAGCAAAGACAGGGTGACAGCTATGGTTTGTGCCAATGCAAGTGGCACTCATTCTCTTCCTTTACTGTTGATTGGTAAAAGCAAAAAACCTTGTTGCTTTAACAATGTGGCATGCCTTCCTGTCATTTATAGGGCACAAAAGAATTCATGGATGACATCCGATATTTTTCTTAATTGGTACTCTTAACACTTTCATACCAGAGGTTAAGAAATTCAGAGAAAGCCAGGGAAAACTGAAAAGTTATGTTGCTTATTGACAATGCCCCCACACATATTGATATTGATCGCTTGAATAGCACTGACAACAACTTTACTGTCATGTTTCTCCCACTAAAGGTAACAGCCCTCCTCCAGCCAATGGATGGCGTAATTGCCAAAATGAAACAGATTTACAGGAAACAAGTGCTTCGGCGGCTACTTCTAGCAGATCGATATGAAGAAAGTGTGATTGAGTTTACAAAAAATTAAATCTTAAAGACTGCTGCTACATGTTGGAGGATTCCTGGAAAAGTCTAACTGAGGGAAATCTAATGAAAGCTTGGAACAAACTTTGGCCGAGGCCAGCTATCAATGAGGACGAAAATGACAAGGGACTTGAACCTGAGCTTCTTCAGAAATCGCCGATCTTTGCAATGTAATTCCTGGCTTTGAAGAGTGTGACCTGGGTGATGCAACAGAGTGGCTCAACAGTGATATTAATGAGCATGGTTACCAAATCTACAATGAAAACGAGATCCTGTCTCTTGTCACGGAAGTCAACGAATCAGACAGTAGTGATGATGAAGACGCTATTGATTCGGGCCCATCCCATGCCGATGCGTTCAGTGCTCTTGAAACGGCAGTGAACTGGTACGAAAAACAACCTGAATGCTGTATACCTCAGTTGATCACACAAAAGAAAATCCGTGATATAGCAGCCAAAAACGTTCTTCAACCTTAGTTCAGAAAAAAATGAGTGACTATTTTCCAAATGTTTAGTTTTTTGTTTTCTTTAATTTTTTTAATCTTTCTGTACAGTATAATTTTTTTGTGTGTACAGTACTGTACTTTCTGTGTGTGTATAAGATTGTAATACTACATATGTATTATATTATGAAATTCTTGTGCAATAATAAAATATAGTTACCTTACTGTAGCACATTAGTATTTCATAAAACAAACTATTTACCTTAAACAATGCAATGTGTACCTTATTTTATGGGAACTAGTATGTCAGTGTTTCATTTAACGTCACTTTATGCTGCTATGGCTAATCGGAAGATGCTACAGTGGGAGCTCTAAATTTTGCCTATCCAGGTTTAATTAGGATAGGGATTTTTAACGAGTACCTGACATCGTACAGGCTCGGGACCCCCGTTTAACGTCCCTTCCGAAGGACGGCGTAACTAAGGATTTTTTACTCCCTTAAAAAAATCCTACGGCCACCTGCCGGGCTACGAACCCGCGATCTTGGGTTTAGTAGTTTGTTACGCTAACTACTAACAACGGTCACCTGTGGTCTAGTGGTCAGTGTTCATTTTTTGCATGCTACTATTTGCCTGAAAGCACTTTGTTTGGTAATCCGAACGATTTGATAGTCCGAACCACCCCCCCATCCCAATTAGTTTGGATTATCGAGGTTCTACTGTATATAATTAATAGAATTGTTCGCATATGTCTTCGTAAATTATTTATAAATTTAATTTTATATTGAATTTAAAGAGGTAGTAATTTCCAATTAAAAAGGTATCTCAGGCATTATTGTCTGTGTAATATTTTGTTTAAAATTCTTGATTTATTTATGGTTCTTACTTTACTTTATGGCAGGGGTTCTCAAACTTTTTTGTACCATGCCCCCTTTTGTTGATATGAAAGCTTCTCGCAATAAATTGTGTGGACCTAGGAACAAAACAAAAACAAATAAGTATTACATTGAAAACAAAACATTTATTTATACTGCCATAAGGTACAACAATATCAGTTTTCATAAAATATAAAAATTATTAATAAGAGAAAAATAGATTAGGTTGGTTAGTGAGATGGATGGGCTTCCATTTTTCTTACTAGTATGCCTATTCGTGGCTGAGACAATGCAAGTCACTAGCAACATGAAGTTTATTCCGATACTTTGTTTTAATTACCAAAAATGTTGAAAATGCTTTTTCGCACAAATAGGTGCTTGAAAAAGACAAATATAAACGAAGAGCTTCCCGTGATGCACTAGGATACACTTTGAAATATTTTAACCAAAATGAAGGTTTGTCCATTATATCAAAGTGGTCAATTTTCTAAACATTATGTTTAATTTAGAATTTTAGAAAGACTACTTAAATTTAATTTAATGTTCAACTTATCTCGTGCCCCCCTGACATGTCCTCACGCCCCCCCCCCAGGGAGGCGCGCCCTCCAGTTTGGGAACCGCTGCTTTATGGGATACTTATCATTGGCCAGAAACCATGTGGCAAGTTGTCAGATGACCTGGAACGAATTCCTTAAACCATTTACCAAGGATGAATTAAAGTTATCTCTATAATGTCCATTCTTATGTCCCCTATAATATTATTCCAATACGAATTAGTAAATGCTTAGTGAGTGTGATTGCTCAGTGGTTACGTCCTACTATTTACAATTTACCTAAATGAATTGTAGGTTTCTTGGATAGCATAACATGGAATATTAATCACTTGTTTACAGATTGGATGGAAAAAGTGATACTGGTGGCTATAGATGGTTGTTGCTTTCATGGTCACCAGACGATTCGCCAGTCAGACAAAAAATGTTGTACGCCTCGACAAAAGCCACCCTGAGACAAGAATTTGGTGGAGGTCATATTGCAAGAGAAGCACACGCATCGGCTCTGGTAGTTTTTTCTTTTAAATATCTTCATTTAAATACACTGGTCTAATAAAAATTATAATGAAAAATTTATCAAAGTCTTTATTGAATGAATAAATGAATAAAGCCTTTATTACAAAAAATTAACAGGAATTATTAAAATAATTTTACTACAGATACTATATACAATTTTTTGCTTGCTAATTTATGTAGAACTTCCCCTTAGGGAGTGATGGTCTAACTTCCCTCGAGACCAATTCCTACTGGGAAGTGGGGTTAGTTGTTCCTCTCCATAGTTGACTCCATGCCTCTTTGTCTCTGGCTGTCCTCATCCAGTTTGGCCCTGCAATGGCTCTTATGTTGTCATTCCATCTCCTTCTTCGCCTTCCGCGTTTTCTTTTCCAGTCATAAGGAGTCCATTCTGTTGTCGATAAGGACCACCTTCCGTCCGTAGTTCTAGCCAGATGGCCTGCCCATTTCCATTTTATTTCTTTTACAAAAAGATTTATGTTTTTAAAACCTGTTCGTCTCTTTATGTCTATGATTTTGGTGTGGTCCTTTTTCTTAATGTTTAGCACACTCCTTTCAATAGAATTTTTCCAGACTAATAATTTATTTTCTAATTTTTTTGTTAGAGACCAAGTTTGACAATCATAGCTTACACATGGCATTATGCAACTTTCAAAAATAATCTTTTTGCTGGTAATTTCAAAGTTTCCTTTCATAATAGGCTTGAGGGTCCAATATTTTTGCCATCCTAAAGTTGTTCTCCTCTGGATCTCTTTTGGCATCCTTTCAGAGAAAGAAATGAGTTGACCTAAATAAATGTACTCTTCTACATAATTTAATACTGTTTTGCTCCAACTGATTTCAGTTTTTTCACTGTTCTTCATCATAACTGTCTTGTCGTAGTAAGGGGTCAGGCCTACCTCAATGCAGCATGTTTCCAATTTCCTCAGCATCATGGTTATTTCATCAGCTTTATCAGAAATCAGAATTACGTCATCCAAAGCCTTTATTAAAAAATATTAATATTTCGATATTGGTATTTTTTTTTTTTTGTCTTATGCAATCTACTATTTTTAATATATTCAACAGTTATCGATAGAATATATATCAATAATGTTTTTCAATATCCATATCCCTAGGAAGATGAGGCAGAGATTTAATCTTATGTCAAAGCAGCTGTAATTTTTGCTAATTTAAAGATGGGAATTGTAATTGTTCATTTAAATTAAAAAGCTGCTTTTGAGTAATTATTTAGGTATGTGTTCCGCAGGTTGTCACTACCAGTTGAGTTTACAATAAGTTTTATCTGTTTCTTTTTTAATATTTTTTCAAAAATAAAAGCTATCGTGAGCTTTAGTATGGAAAGGAAACGTAATTATGGGTAATGAGTAGATTTTAGTAATCATCAAGAATTAATTCATTCATTTTCGGTAATTATCTAGAAATAAGTTTCAACAAATATTTCAAAGTATAGATGATATATGTTTGTTAAATGATGAAATGATTACCTAAGTATACACATTTCCCATTACTGCATTCTCTTTTCCATACTGAAGCTCATGATAACTTGTATTTTTGAAAAATACTAAAAGGGAAACGAATGAAAAGTTAAAACTTGTTGTTGCTCAACTTGAAGCAACAATCTTCGGAATAGTTACCTTTGTCAATTCTCTTATGTCAAAGCCGCTGTAATTTTTGATAATTCAGAGATGGGAAATAATAATAGTTCATTTAAATTAAAAAGCTACTTTTGAATAATTATTTAGTGTAACTCACATTATTTGTATTTTTTAATATATGTATTATATATTTTTATAATTCTGAAAAAAAATTGATTTTATTTCTAGGATGAATTAGATTCAGTTATTAAAGAGAAAAGTCCTGGACCTCTCACAAATGAAGAGGAAATGGCCAAGGAAACTAGAGTTGCTATTACAATGGACACAAGTGGTGCTTGTTTGAATTCCCTTCACATGCCACTTGTTGAAGAAGCTAAGAATGGTCTCGAAAAGTTTGGTTCAAAAGTGGTTAACTATCTGCGTTTTAGTATTGGTGAGAACTAGTCGTTGTTTTACTTTAGTATTGGTGAGAACTAGTCGTTATTTTACTTTAGTATTGGTGAGAACTAGTCGTTGTTTTACTTTATATAATTATTCTTCGCCCCTTTTAGGTATAGGCTTTCTATATGAACGAACCTATATTATATTGTGACTTGGTGCACAATTCTTGTGCTTTAATTAAAACATTGATGTTTGAATTTTGCCCTAATTATTGTAATAATATTAATATTTATACAGTAAAACCTCCGTTTCGCGGAACCTCTGCAATACGGAATCCTCTTGTTAACGGAAAAAATGACTGGTCCCGGACAAAACAATACAGCAAATTTACCTCTCCTAGGCGGAAACTCCAGTAAACGGAAACGGAAAGATATTTCATCAAAATTGGTCAAACGACCTCTATTTAGCGGAAACGGGTAACGTTTCCTGGTAACGTTTCCGCCTTTTCGACAACTGCTTTTCCTTTTCTTTGAGATTTAAATGCTTAATTTTCTTGGAACATCTTCTTCCGTTCGAGTATGTCCCAAGTTGCTCACACTTTTCAGATCTCAAACAGTTTCCGTAAGTGGCATATCGTCGATCGGTTATTACGTATTTCAAATTTTTAAGATGCCAAGGAGTGCATTAACGCTATCTGATAAAGTGAAAGTGATCGAAATGAAAGATAAACTTTTGATAAAAGATCTTGTAGTTAAATTTAAGTGCGGGAAAACACAACTTTACGACATCATTAAGAACAAGGAGAAAATTATGAAAGAATGGGTGAGTAGCCAAAACTCATTAACTTGTAAAAGAATAAGTACGCCAAAATTTGATAAAATAGATAAAACATTGTACGAATGATTTGTCAATGCAAGATCAAAAACTTGCCAATATCTGGGCCAATTTTACAAGCCGAAGCCACACAAATAGCCAAAAAGTTTAATGAACACAATTTTAAAGCTTCAAACGGGTGGCTGGAAAAATTCAAAAAACGCCATAATATTGTTTGGAAAGAAATTAGTGGAGAAGGAAATGACGTAAACAAAAATTGTGTAGAAGAGTGGAATAAGAAACTTTCAAAAATAATCGAAGGTTATCGAGAACGGGACATTTTCAATGCAGATGAAACTGGGTTATTTTACAAAGGCATTCCAACAAGATCTCTAGTAATTAAGGTGAGTCGTGTATTGGGGGGAAAAAGGCTAAAGAAAGACTTACAGTGTTTTTGTGTGCTAATATGATCGGCGAAATAAGAAAATCATTAGTCATAGGGAAAGCAAATAAACCTCGCTGCTTTAAAAATTTAAATGTTACGCAACTTCCAGTCATCTGGTAAATGAAAACAAAAAAGCCTGGATGACAAGTAGCATAATGGAGCAATGGCTATTTTACTTCAATGCAGAAATGCGTTCTGAAAATAGGCACGTTTTGTTGTTTTTGGACAATGCTACTTGCCACCTTGTCGTTGAGTTGCTTGATATTACGAGTAAAGCACGCGAATGTGCCGAGAGATTATCTGTAGGAAATAAAAAACAATCAATCATATCCGATTATTTCGGTGTTAAAATGTAAATAATTTTATATTTTTAAATAATTTTTTGAATCATTAGTTTGTAAGCCAGTTGTCATTTTTCAAATACATACTTTAAATGAAAACATTTTTTTTTACATTGTTCTTTATTGTACTTTTCGTTTTTTAAAATAACCTCCGCATAACGGAACCTCTCGTTACGGAAGAAATTTGTTGGTCCCATGCGATTCCGTTGTATAGAGGTTTTACTGTACTAATAAATTATAATAATATTTATTTTATAACTGCTATCTAATTTTTTTTAAATGCATTGTTGTTGTTTTTTTTAGATTTGGATGAAGAAAGAATCTTGTTAGATTTGTGTGAAAAAATTGAGGCGAAAGAACTTGTTTCCAAAGTTCCTGAAAATTCTGCTAAATATCATCTTTTCAGGTTTCAATATGAGCATGGAAACGAAAGTAAACAAGCCTTAGGTAATTTTTGCTGCTTTATATTTAATTAAATATTTTTTTGTCTCCTTTCTTTAATTTTGACATATGGATAACTATCGACTTGTTGATAAGCCCATTTTTTTTGTTATAGCATTATTATTATTTTTTTTGCTCTATGGTCCTGCAAAAACCTGGGCCTCCTCCACCACAGCCGACCAATACTATTTTCTCTCTTAGTTGAATCTCTGTGATCCTGCGCTAGTTTCCTCCAGTTTTTTACACCCAACAGCTTCAAGTCCTCAACATCGTCCAGCTATCTGATCCGAGGGTGTCCTCTGCTTCGTTTGCCTGGCTGCTCATTGAGCATTCTCTTTGGTATCCTGTGGTCTGACATTCTCTCCACATGTCCCATCCATCTAGTTCTGGTTTTCTTTATCAATACCACCATGTCCAACTCCACGTATAACTCCAACAGTTCCTCATTCTTTTGTTTTCTACATAGCCCATTTTCGACCAGTCCTCCCCAGATTCTTCTGAATATTTTCCTTTCCCATGAGTTGACCAAAAGTTCTGATTTTTTGGTCAGGGGTTATGTCTACTGGTCTTACTATGGTTTTGTATATTTGTATTTGCATTCTGTTAAAGAGCGATTTAAACTGCAACACTCTTTATAGTGAGGAATAACACCTATTTCCTGCTACTATTCTGGCTTGTATTTCGCTCTCTATTTTGTTATCCTCGGTAACCACACTTCCCAGGTACTTGATTTGTGTTACAGCTCTAAAACTGTTCTCTCTCACTTTTCATTCACCATCTTTTCCAATTTTGAGTTTTTCATATATACAGTTTAATCTTTATTCACCGTAAGACCGAGTTGAATGGCTGCCTCTTCAAATTCTTGAAATGTTCCTGCCTGGGTTCTAGCGGTAATGACGATGATATTGTTATATCTTTCCCTACTTTTATTTCCTTAAAGAGAATTTTGATTACTCGGACTGTTGATTTTCCAAACCACATTTGATGATAGTTTGGATTGATCAATGCTTACTTTATTTAGCGATTAGTATTTAACACTTTAGGCAATTTTTTTTACCATGAATATTTTTCATTAATAGAGTTTTCCAATTAATTAAGAGTGGTCCGTTTTTGAATGCCTTGAATTTCTTTTAATTATATTATATTTTAATTTATTAGGTTGGTGCATATGAAATATTGGTTTTTCTTTACATGAGAATGATTATCTTCTTGTTTTCATTATTCTTTTGTTCTTAGTATAACATAATATATAATTGTACTGTCCATTGCCAAAATCACATTTGAACAAAATTTTGTCAAAGGTGTTCAGTTCTATCAGTTATTTTGAATTTTATTCAGTTATGAATTTGACTGATATCCGTGTAATCTATTTATATGAGTATAAACTTGGTCATAATGCTGTAAGTATTACCAGGCAGTGAGGGAGAATAACATTTACAATCAACAAGTTCAGAGTTGATATGAAATATTTTGATCTGGCAATTTTTCATTACTAATCAACCGTGTGGAAGACGCAAAATGTCTGTCAAAAATGATAAACTAAGAGAATTGGTGGAAAGGAATCCTGTATTGACAAGGGATCTTGCCACCAAAATGGGAGTTGACTATAAAACTATATGTGACACTTTTCTGAAATTAAGATGAAATAAATGGACAAGTGATTACACATGTATGGCCCGACACTTATCAATTACAACGCTCCGCTTCATATGTAGTACAAAACAATTAAATGAATTAAAATTACATACTCTCATCTTATTCACTAGAACTTTCGCCAACTGATTTTATATTTTTTATTTGTTTTTTTAAATCTCGTTAGGAAAAGTGTATTGTAGCGAATGACACATATTTTGGTTAAATTAACAGCTGTTAAAAAAGGATATGCAATTTTATTTATTCAGTTTTATATGCACCAACCTAATATAAGAATCAATGTTGAATAATATTAGTTGACCTTGTGTATATTAAGAAGAAAATGGTCCAGGTTGTTGTAAACAAATTCTGTTATGTAGGGAGAACTGTTTATTTAAAAGCCGACCTTTCGACCCACATTGCAGGTCTTCTTCAGGGCTAAATATACAAGATATGAAGAAATTAAAATAATGTTCATAGACTGTTATTCTTTACCATATATTATTTATTATTATTATTATTATTTATTTGTATCTTGTATATTTAGCTTTGAAGAACGTCGGCTTTCAAATAAACAGTTCTCCCTATATAAGAGAATTTGTTTACCTCCACCCGGATCATTTTCTTCCTAATATAAGAATCCTGTGTTTATATATTAATAAATTTATTTATTTTTCCAGTCTTTGTTTATTCTATGCCTGGCTATTCTTGCCCAATAAAAGAAAGAATGCTTTACTCCAGTTCAAAAGCTCCTTTAATAGAATCAATCGAATCTGCATTAGGAGCTAAAATTGATAAAAAGGTAAGTTAGAGGTACAACTTTATTATTGATCATTTATAAATGCTTTAATTATTTATGAATTATAAATTATGGTTTAGATGGAAGTAGACTCCGGTAAAGAAGTATCTGAAGATTGCCTGATAGAGGCCCTACACCCTCCAGAACCCGAGGTAACCAAGAAGTTCGACAAGCCTAAGGGCCCTCCTAACAGGGGAGCTAAGAGGATCACCAAGTCCGTGCGGCAGTAAGATACATTTAATTTGTCTTCATCTTTCTTTTTATATATTTAATATTTTTTTATTTACATGATTAGAACATAAAAATCATTTGTATTTTATATTGATATTATTTGTTCATTTAATATTTAATATTATGTTTGCTATAAGTATTCCATTTAATTGTTTTCTTGAAGAAAGAATGGTGGAAAGTTACGACTTAAATGCAGGAAATAGATATTTTTTGTTTTTATTAATTTGGAAAAATATTTACTTACATACTTAGTCATCCTATGAATAATGTTTCCTGGTTTTTAAAAAATAACATTCTCGGAAAAGTGTCCGTGTGTAGCCATTGAAGTTGTATTTCTAATGACAAAATTTCTTTAACCCTTGGTTAAACTTTCCAACAACTTTGCATACCTGCTTCAATTGCTGCTAAATGCAGATGATACAGTACAATGCTGTTTAGCCATATACCATACTTTATTTAAATTCCTTCAGGTTTGTTTTTTTCCATTGTATATAAAAATTAATTAAATTATGAATTCCAATAAATTTATATATACTAATATCGTAAGTTTATCTACATGACTCTTTAGTTTAGTAAGGAAGAACAATTAAAGGTAATGAGTTCTAACCAGAATTGTAACGTTAATTTTATTTTCACGAAATTCTAAATTTTCTAAGAAATAAAATTTAACTAGTTAAAAATAAAATTGTATTTATTAATTCCATACACTTGGCCTCTGATTTTATATAGCTGATAGAAAATTCTTATTTGAGTAAACTGAAGGGTCAAGGTTCACATCCGATGTGGCAGATAAATCGATTAATCTGCTATCAATAATAATAATAATAATAATAATGTCTGTTAACAGCACAGACAATGTGAGATCCACAGACCCTTCTGGGGCTCACCCAGCCTTTATTAAGGATGTATCCTAAATTGGGAGAAAAACCAGGCGGTTGAGTGTGATATCAGACAAATCACCTCCCTCCACAACCGTTGTCCTAGAAACAGTACAGTCTCTACCATGCACTGGACCCAAAACCCTACATGGGTTGTAGTGGTACAGATTTTTTAAAACTAAAATTATTGTATAGTCTTCACTTCTGAATAAGAAATATCTTTTATTGTTTCACATTTATTTTAGTACTTGTGAAGTGTTTTTTTTTTTGTTTTTAAGAGTTTGATTTTCAGAATCAAATAGCTACGAAAATAAGCACTTTATCTTTTTTCTTTTTTTAAATCAAGGTAAGCATACTTTACATCTTCAGCAGCATATCGTTGAACAATAAAGGGATAATTTATTTATGGCTGATCAGTAATGAAAACTTCAAATGGTTCAAGGCTCTACCTAAATAGTATATATTTTTTTTAATCGAGAATTGTGATTGTGGACTGGGATAGTTCTTATTGGCTAAAAGTGAGATTCTTAACAGCAGAAGACAAAATCTATATGCAACAAATACATTTATATGTATTTATCTTTAATTAATTAATAGCTGGAGTATTAATTTATGAAATCATTGTTGCTTTTTCTCATGATTTAAAAATATAAGGGTTTTCTGTAAATATAAGTTAGCTCTATCCTATCCCAGGGAAGTTTGGATCTAAATGTAAATGTGACACAAAAAATAATTCTCGACTACTCGACTTCGCTAGGAATTTATCGGAAAGTTGCTAGTTGCTATAACCTGAGCAGTATTTTATAAGGAAAGTTGTTTCAATCAAGTTCTCTGAAGCGTTGTGCTCACAATCAAATGTTTGACACACATAGCAAAACTTAAATTAATCTAATAGGAATAGAGAATTAAGAATAATAATTAAAGGCTTGGCAAACCCTTAGGTTCAAAGAAAATTCTCTAAGATCACCTTTAACACAACAATTAAGAAAATTGATCGAAAATGATTTTTGTACATAATCTAGAAATTTAAGTTAATGTCTATGTAGGCTTCCACAGTCTGCGGTATTGCCCAAATGTTCTTTTTCCGGGATGGACCGTGTGGTGTTGGTTTTGTTTTCCAAGCTTTCGCTCATCGTGTTGTGAGCTTCCTCAGGGCTAGTCAGTAAATGAAGAGTGGATGGTGGAGTCGGGGTATATACACCTTAGGGGCGTGGTCTCGGTCGAAATCTGCCTTTCCATTGGCTCGCTTGTGCCGAGTCCGTAGGTCGTGTTGTGTTTGGGTGGGTTCGTGTGTGTTCGGTGTTGTGGTATGTGTGTGGATGGTTGGTTGATGTGTTAGTCTTTTGTTTTATGGCAGGATACCAGTTTTTACCAAGTTTGTAACCGTCTTCCTTATTGAAATTATTGGATTCTTTGATAATTTCAATGGCCTCTCTCATGGTGTAGAGGTGATTATTATATTCTTTAACCAGTATAGCTGTATTGAATTAGCTATATACTGACTAGCCCTGAGGAAGCTCACAACACGATGAGCGAAAGCTTGGCAAACAAAACCAACACCACACGGTCCATCCCGGAAAAAGAACATATGGACAATTTAAGTTAAAATCGTGGAAAAATTCCAACGAAAAGCCCTTAAGTCTCCAAAATAAAACAGAAATTGAAAATATCTGTCCAATATTTCACCTATTCAGGCATCCTGAAACATCCCATCAACTCCAAGGCTCGAATGCAACTAATGGACCCCAGCTGGGGTTATTTTGGAGACTTAAGGGCTTTTCGTTGGAATTTTTCCACGGTCTTAACATTTATATAAGGTCTCTTTTTACCTTCCCTTTTCAATATTAATATAGAAATTTAAGTTTTTAAACATTTTTAATTGTTTTTCTTTTTGAGTTGAAAAATAGGAGCTACTTTCTTTTTCCAGAAAACCCTTCCATTATGAAATTTATAATTTAAGAACAAAATATAATATTTTAATATTGTTTGTATTACAAGTGCAAAATTACTCTGTTAAAGATGGAAATTTGCAATGTATATTTTAAAATTTTAATCTTCATGAAATAATATTTTGTATGTTTGTATAATTTTTATGTTTGTAATTGTGGGTAATTTATGGATAGTTAAATTAGAAACTAATGAAAATCACTTGTCAGAAAATGTAAATTGTTAGTCATGAGAGGTTGTGAAAAAATTGAAACAGTGGCTGTCTGAAGATAATTAAGTATATGTTAAAGATAAATAGCAGCCGTCCAAATAATTCTCTAAGCATTTTATTTCTGGAAAAATAAATAGGGAAAAATTTTGATTATATTTAATATTTATTATTATTATTATTTGACTAGCGACCTGCCCCGTGGCTTTGCAGGGGTAGTAAGGCATTCTGCATTGTTTGGCTATATGTCAAAGGTATTAGGCAGCATCTTCTATGAAACTTCCCAGACGGCTATTCTTTTTCCCACCACTTTCAACAATTATCGTCATACTACAACCAATTTACAATAATTATACTTAACAATTATGTACCTAAACCTTCCTCACAAATCACTCCATCTATTGGTGAAAACTGCTTGATTATCCGTGTAGTAGTTTTTGAGTTTATCATGAACAGACAGAAAGACGCAGAAGAGGACTTTGTTTTATAATATGTATAGATAGAGCTATCTAGGGACTACAAATACACAACTACCGTTTAAGTTTTCTTCCTCATATTATATTTAATAAATATTAAATGTTAAAAAGTATTATATTCATTATACTCTAAAACTTTTAGTTTTTTATAATTAAAAATAAATATTAAAATGTATTTATGACAAAAGTTTCTAGATTTAATATTTTTTTATTTGATGGTTCACTTCTTCTGTTTGTTTTTTTCTTTCTCGCTTTACTATTAAATAAGTATCTTTTCTGTTTAAAAGTAAAAAATAAATTATTTAGTTATGGATAACTCCAAAAAATTGTTTTTATTATTTCTTTTATTAATTAGATATATTTACTGTTATTACTATTTTTCATGTTATATATGAAATAAAGTTTATTTGTTTGGGTATTTAAAAATGTTTATTCATTAAAATATATATGTATGCATTAATATTCCTAGAAAATTTATTAAAATTTAAAAAAAAATTAATTATAAATTGCTGACAGATGAAAACTTAAGTCATGATTTCAAAACTCAAGTGTTTTCCTGAAAATTAATGGTATTCAATTTTTGTCGAACATCGGTTATGTTTAAAACTAATATATTTATTAAATTTTATTTTAAAAATTTCTTAATAAATAATACATCCATTTATTTATTAAACTCTCTATGCGTTCTTTAACTTTAATCTGTGGATTAATTGTGTCATTTTTTAATTACAAATTAATTGACCCGCTAAGGTAGCTTAATAAATACTTAAAATTTATTGCAAGGACCAAATATTTAATTTGATCGGATCAAACTTTCTTTGGCTACTGCTTTTGGTTTTAATTATTTTTATTCTAAAAAGAAACTTATAAAATGTAATAATGTTAATGCAAAATTTTGAGAATGCTATAATACATTGGATTTCATCCCTAAGCACCAAGTTTTGCAACAACCTTCCTTCAATTGAACACAAACACTTGCAAGTATGCACAATCCAATCCGATTCCTTATCATATAAACTTATTAAGAAAATTTCAACTATTTGTGGGTATTTTGATTAATAATGAGGTAGGTAAATTATATTGAATTTTTGTAAATTCAATTTTAGTACATTATTAATGGGATGACTTAATTGAATATTTTTCTTTCAATTATTTAAAGAATTTATTTTCTTTCTATATTCACATTTTTCATGTACTGTATTTTTTTTATCTCTTATTGCTGTAAATGTCAATTGAATAAATTATAAGTTTCTCCAATTTTGTGCACATTATTAATGGTATTCATTTGATTTTATGTTTTTTGCAATAAAAATAAAACAGAAAAAAGTGTTATGTTAATGAATTATGATAAGTATGTGTAAATTATGTAACTGATACTTGATAATACAAATAATAATAATAATAATAATATGAAGGTTGTCTGATTTAACTGTGATAGTCTGATAATATTTAATTAGAATAATTATCATTATAACAAAAAGTAATTTTTTTTTTCATTATGAGGTTGGTAAGAGAAAATCAAATTTAGTATTTAATTGGAAAATTATCTTATCTGTGACTCATGGTAAAACAAGTTTGTCTAAATTTTGAGATATGGGTGGCATTGCTCCAGTGTAATTAAAATTTGAAATTGGCTTTTAGATATAGTAATGAGTGTTCTAAAATTTTTATGTGAAATTAGATTAGAAATAATATTTAAATTTAAATTATGAAGTTGAATGTAAATACTTTTCATTTTGGATTTGTTACACATAGCTAGTAGATATCGCTGCCACTAATAAAAAATAAATTAAGTTATCAAGCTGGTAGATATGGCTGCCACGAATAAAAAAAAGTTATCATAACTATAGACTAGATTGCTCACTATGGAATGTTTAAGTTTTACTGTTTTTATATTCTCTGTTTAATAAAACATAACGTTGATTTTAGAATATATTAGTAGCGTTTGTCAACTCAAAAATTGAGATTTATGGTTCACACATGAAATTGAATGAAATAAAAAAAATTTATCAATGTGCCAGTTTCTGGTTATGAAAAGTGTCAATATATAAATGAATATGTTTTTTTAGGTGCAATTATGTTCATATTATTCAAATGAACAGTTAACTAAAATATGCCAAATTTGGAGTGGGATATATGAATTTTCTGTTCTGAAAGATATACATTTATTTAATTATTTAATGTTTTGTTATAAATTTAATTTATATTATTTTTAAATTTTAAAATATATTTGTCAATTATTAATACATAATTATAGAACGGGTAAAATATTCACTGGACTAAATTAAGCCCTATAAAATAATGGGATTATAAAATTTAATTTATTTATTTCTATTAATATTATAAAAATGCTACTTTTATTTCTAAAATTATTATTGAAAATTTCTTCTGTCATGTTAATAATGAAAAATTATTATTAACTATCTCCGTGGTTAACAGTATAAAAGCTTCAGTTTTTTTATATCTTTAAAATTTTCATATTTAAATCTGAGGACAGTAACTAAATTCTGTTAGAGCCTTAAAGAAAATTGAGTTATTTCTTTATTTGAAACCATTAAAATAATCATCAAGGTTGAATTTTAACTGACCGAACTGGATCTATTTACGATAGATATTATTATAAAGGCCTGATTTCTTTTAAGACGTAACAAAATATCTACAGCCCCGCTGAATAATTGGTTAAGTCGGATTTTGTCCAGAGAGAGTTAACTGCTTTCAGATAACAGGAATCGGATCATTCTCGTACTTTTTGGCTTGAAATGGAATTGTAATATAAACAATAACTCCTTTTCGAGCCAATGCCTTAGCCTCTCATTCTCTACGAAAATAATTCGATTCCGCTTACTTAAGTACAAGAAACCATTTTGGAGAAAATTAGACTTAACCACTTATTCACCGAAGCTGTAGATATATTCTTGTTTTTTTTTTAATAAGTATTTTTATCTTAGAGAAGAATTGGTCGACTGTATCTTCTAATTTAAGGAAGAAATAGTTGGGGGTGCAGTCAAAGAAAACACCAAAATAAGAAAAACTTATTTATTATGTGCCGACGTTTCGGCCTACAATGTAGGCCATCTTCAGGGCTAAGAGAGAGAAACAAACAAAAATATATAAAAACGTAGCAGTAACAAGAATGTATAAAAAGTGGTACAGGAGTGAAAAAATAAAAATAGTGACTAGATATGATGAAATAGTGAAAAGATAAAATAGTGAATAGATAAAATTAGTGACTAGATATGATGAAATGGTGAATATATATATGATAAATAAGAAAGAATATAAGACTGGTTACAGAATATAAGAAAGAATAAAGAATAAAAAAGAAAGAATATAAGACTGGTTACAGAATATAATAAACTTAAAAAAGTGATAGATAAAAATAAAATTGTAGATGATGAAAAGAAATTATAATGGTGACAGATATAAAAAACAAGAATACGAATATAAAATATAAAAAATACATGTCAAGAAAGGATAAAATGTAAACAATAATATAAAGGGAAAGAAAAATGAGGAGGTAAATGGAAAGATACAAGAAGAAAAGATTAAAATTATAGAAAAAGGGGGTTACATAGGTATGAGGGGTTACATAAGTAAAGTGTAACAATATAAGTATATATAGAAATAAAAGCTTGATATAAATATCTATGATATAAATATGATATTTATATCAAGCTTTTATTTCTATATATACTTATATTGTTACACTTTACTTATGTAACCCCTCATACCTATGTAACCCCCTTTTTCTATAATTTTAATCTTTTCTTCTTGTATCTTTCCATTTACCTCCTCATTTTTCTTTCCCTTTATATTATTGTTTACATTTTATCCTTTCTTGACATGTATTTTTTATATTTTATATTCGTATTCTTGTTTTTTTATATCTGTCACCATTATAATTTCTTTTCATCATCTACAATTTTATTTTTATCTATCACTTTTTTAAGTTTATTATATTCTGTAACCAGTCTTATATTCTTTCTTTTTTATTCTTTATTCTTTCTTATATTCTGTAACCAGTCTTATATTCTTTCTTATTTATCATATATATATTCACCATTTCATCATATCTAGTCACTAATTTTATCTATTCACTATTTTATCTTTTCACTATTTCATCATATCTAGTCACTATTTTTATTTTTTCACTCCTGTACCACTTTTTATACATTCTTGTTACTGCTACGTTTTTATATATTTTTGTTTGTTTCTCTCTCTTAGCCCTGAAGATGGCCTACATTGTAGGCCGAAACGTCGGCACATAATAAATAAGTTTTTCTTATTTTGGTGTTTTCTTTGACTGCACCCCCAACTATTTCTTCCTTAAAGTATTTTTATCATGTAATCGTGCTTTTAGTACTTTATTAATGTTTTTTTGTGTGTTAAGATCAAATGTTTGCTAAAGGGGTGACTGTTGTTCTGTTATCGCCCAAAAACTTTTTAAACTAATGAAAAACCTAATGATTTATGTTTTAATTAAAAAATACTGTATCTTAATTTAAATTAAGTAATCAAACGAAGTTGTTAACTTTTTTGTTGTAATCATATGTGTAGTAAGTATTTTATTTTATATAAGATATTATCGTTTTGTTTACTCACGGAAGTATTTAGGTGTGTTTTGATAATAATCTAAAAAATAATTAGTTAATTTATATTAAAATAATATTTAATGACGTTTGATTGAACATAACATTTAGTTTGCTCTTCTTTTATAAACATTTGCAAAGATTATAACTTATGTTGAGATTATGTAGTCAGTGATCCAGTCTTTAATAATTGAATGCATATTTCCTTTTAAAAGTAGTTTAGCAATTTTTTTTCTATCTTATATTCGTAATTATTTATTTTTTAATATGTCCAACTAAAAGCTTAATTAACTTCCAGTTTAATTTAGGGATAATAAAATAGATAATACTTCAAAGAAAATAGTATTTATCTAAACTATTTTTTTAAAGTCTTTTCAATGTTTTCAAAATGGTATCTTTGCACTTCAGTTCCTAATAACATTGTTTAACTTCACTGACTTCGTCCGGTTATAGATTAGTTACAAATGTTTGCTTTTAGGTGATTTTCTCTTTTTTTGCATATTTTTATTAAAAGTATTAAAAAAGTGCAATATTGTTAAGCACTGAATTGGGTGATTGATGATTATTTTAAAGATGAGCTATAAATTTGTATAATTTATTGTAACAGATATATTTGTGAAACTAGTTATTGCTTATAAAATAAGTATGTAAATGTCTTTCTTGAAATAAATCTAACAGAATTAAATATGCTTTTTTTTATTACCATCCTGATTTAATTTTTAAAAAACAACAAAACCTGAAAGGAGTTTATTTTTGGGGCTTATTAGGTTTAATTAATTTCTATAATTGCCCACACCCTGAATAAAATTTAGTGTCATATTAATTAATATACTATATTAGTTTGTACAAGTTTTTTACATAAATGTTCATTTAGGAAGAAAAGCAATAATTTCTTCCTATATTCTGTGTTTATTTATATTTAGTTTAAAAAAATGAAATTTCTGTGATTTGAATTGAAGAAATCCTGATAAAGTTAGGCAACCTGTGGTCTAGTGGTTAGCGTAACAAACTACTAAGCCCATGATCGCGGGTTCATAGCCCGGCAGGTGGCCTTAGGATTTTTTAAAGGGAGTAAAAAATCCATAGTTACGCTGTCCTTCGGAAGGGACGTTAGATGGGGGTCGTGAGCCTGTACGATGTCAGGTACTCTATAAAAATCCCTATCCTAAGTAACCCTGGATAGGCAAAATTTAGAGCTCCCAATGCAGCATCCTCCGATTAGCCATAGCAGCAAAAATGGCGTTAAATGAACAAACAACAACAACAAAAACCCTAACTTTTTTTTCTTTTAACAGGGGTCCTGAGCCTAGCCTGTTAGGTACTCGTTAAAAATCACTATTCTAATTAAACCTGGATAGGCAAAATTTAGAGCTCCCAATGTAGCATTGTCTGATTAGCCATAGCAGCATAAGGGGACGCAATTAAATGAACAAACAATCTATTTTTTCTGAAGTTCTTATCGAACCAGAAATATTATATTCAGTACTTTACTTTACTTTACTGCTGTTTGACATAACAGAAAAAGAGCATTTGTCTACAAACCCAAAGGTTGTAAGTTTGAATATCAGCCTTGGGGTTCATGAATCACCCTCCTAGAGAAGACTATTTGAGGAAACTCACGACAGATCCATTAATTGATTATCAAATTCCTCCACAGTTTAAATTTAACCATTTTACCTTTCTGCTAAAAAATAGAGGTAGTTAATCATTTTTAAGGAAAAAATTAAGGTTACTTCTTTCATATAAAAAAGATTAAAAAATTTGGCCTTTTTCACTTAGCCATTGAGGATACTGCAGTATACTATTTCAATGAGGATAAAAACCTACAGGATTATTAAATTTAAATAATTTAATTTTACCTCTATGTAACAAGTTCGATAGAAGTTTTTATCGATTATTTTTTTTAAGAAAAATGTAAAAACTCATAAAAAGATATAAAATGGCATTTTTGATAAGTCTATTCAGGTGAAACAGTCGCATTAACATCACAGGTCATCCTGAACCTGTAACCACTACAACCTGTGGATGAGTCTGGGGTTCCGTACATGGTAGAGACTGTACTGTTTCATGGACAACGGTTCTGCAAGGAGATGACTTGTCTTAGATCACGCTCAACCACCAGGTTTCCCCCCTTATTTTGAGTACCCTATTTTTATAATACTTTATAGAGGCAGGGTGAGCCCCACGAGGGTCCTAGATCCTACATGATTCATCTCTCGCCGCAAACAGACTAAATAAAAGTCCTGCCCTCAGCAGGATTCGAACCAGGATTTCCGGCACGGCTACTCAGTGCTCTACCACTGAGCCATTCTGCTCCCTATGATAGGTCATCTCTTTTATAATTCTCAATTTCATTTTCAAACGTCTTTTCATTTTGGGATTAGACTTTATTCCAAATTTTTTTGTAAGATTTAGTTATTTGGGCTTAAAAGACTTTAAAAAGTGCAATTTTGTTGAAACCTCAGCGCGCCATATGTTATATTATCTCATATATGTCGGTTACCTTTCGATTGCTAATTACAGCACTGCCTTCCTTGCGTTTAACCTTCTTAAACGCAAACTTTTTTTAATATTGTGTAATTGAACCTGTAGAATGTGTTACCGTTACTAACTCATTTTCACCAAAAGGTGTAGATAGGCGTTATTGTTTTGACAGCGACGATATATTTCATAAACAGTTAAAAAGTTAAAACAAAAGTTTTAATGAATAATTATTGTTTAGAATGTTTCTACTTAAGGTTTAAATTTAAGGAAACTTTTACTAACATGAATCAAAATATTATTCTGGTGAACTAAAAAAAACTTGTACAACAACAACCCATGATGAATGTCTTGGGTTCAATGCATGGTAGAAACTGTACTTTTTCTTGGGGAGCGGTTGTGTAAAGAGGTGAAATGACCTAGATCATGCTTAACCACCAGATATTCCCCCTGTTTTGTGTGGGTAGTTTATAGAGGCTGGAAGAGCCTCGGAGGGTTGATCCAGTATTGGGTTCTAGCCAAAGGAAGTGTCTCCAGCTGCCAACAGATAAAACAAAATTTACAAGCAGCCTGATTTGAACCTGGAAGCTTTGGCATGGCAACTCAACTCTCTACCATTCAACCACTTTGGCATGGCAACTCAACTCTCTACCATTCAACCATTTTGGCATGGCAACTCAACTCTCTACCATTCAACCACTCCGCTTACTATGAACCATGGCTTACTGATAATTACTCGACAGAAAGTTACCAGCAAAGTTGGAAATAATTTGAAATTTTCATTGTTAATGTCTGAAACATTAGATTTTTTTATTAATGATCATAACAATCGTATTTTGTATGTTTGATATAGATAAAATAGGGCTGTTTAGTTTACTGGTTAGGGTTTATTGTATGCTAAATAATATTACTGATTTCTTTCCCTTACTTCAAGATATCGGTGTTCCTCTTAAGTATTTATAATTAGTTAATAAGAAAAGTATTTAGGGCAAAGAGGCTAGCTTTGTGCAATAATTTGTTGGTGTGCAAATGTTATGTTCGTGTATGTTTTATGTTTCTGCAAATGTATGTATATATGTTGTTAATGTGCATACCTACATGTGAGAAAGAGTGTTCGTTTACTAAGATTTTAGAAAGCATTGCTGATTTTTATCCACAAATTTAATTGAAATTGTTTTGTTTTGAGGTTATTTATAAATATACATATGTTTTGTTATGAGTATTTTATTTAATAGCATAAATAACAGATATATAAAAAATAATTTGCATGCGTTTTCCGAAATAGACTCCTTGGACTTATTGTTATTATGTTTTAGACTCGGTTTTCTTTGGACTCTATTTGCAATGTTGGTGTGGAGGGGGGACTCTCATCCCCACCATATCCCCCAACCTCACCTCCGATTCCAGCTGCACATTGTTAACTAAATTGCCAGACTACATTTCTAAATTACTTTTTTAACTTAACAAATTATTTCTTACTTATGTCTTGATTTGATAACTGTTTGTTTTTTTATAATGTTTTCAGGTGCTCTGTTCTTAACTAATGTGGAGTAACCAAGATCCTGCAATATATAATTTTACCTAAATGAAATTATTTTTATAAAATTATCAGATTATATACTATATTTAATAAGATATTTTATCATGAAAATGTGAATTATAATGGACTAATAATAAAATGTACCAATGTGTTCTGGAGGTATTCTAAAAAAAAAAGTTATTAATGAACTAAATTTTAAAGTACAATTTTATAATATTAATTGATGTTCCTGGTTAATTTGTTCGTCGCTCGTCTGGAATATAGATCTGTCTTAGACTGTTTTCATAGATGTATGTGAAAGTGTTGTATTTAAAGGTGAAATTGGGCTATGGGAGGCTCCTGCAAAAGGTGCCATGTATTTGTGAAGAATTGTTTTGAAACTTTAAGGGTCTATTAAGTTAGTTAGTTTTTTTTTCTCTGTATTTACCGTCTTTTGTGGTTATTATTAGGAAAATTTTAGAAAAATGTTTGTTACTATGTTCTTTTCAAGGTTATGTTCCTAAATCATATTATGTTCCATTTTGCCTTATTTTTTGGGCATGATGAATAATTTTGTCTGAGATAACTTTGTGTTTGTATCTTATTTACTGCCTAAAAGATACATTTAAAAATATATATATTTCCCTTGCCTGTCTGGCTATTTTACAAATTGGTTAGTTAGTGTACAGTTTAGAATGATTTGAAGATGCCAACGTTTTAATCGAGGTTGTGATGCTTTTTACAGCCTTTTTTTTATTTATTTTAATATTTTGGACTAAAGTATATATTTTTTTTACTATCATTAGAGAATATTTAATAATCTAAGATTTTTTCCAACATTTTATTAAGCTTCCTTCTTATTATATAAATTTATTATTTTTATATTCCATTTCAATCAAATTAAAATGCGAAATTACTTTATAACTTTGCCTGATCAGATACAGAAAATGTCTGCTATAACTAACTACTGGTGAGCTTATATATTATCTATAAAATTCTATTTAAAGTGGTTGTTTATTATATCCATTACTCAAAGTTAATGTTTTATTAAATTTATAGTTAATATGCTGATTGAATACATTTTTAATGTGATATATTTTTGCACATTTATTAGATATGAAGGTTTAATGTAATTGGTACAATGATAAAAATTTGAATTGCCAATTTTGATTAGCTTTGAGATAAGCACAAAGAGATATGGAAAGTGTCTTACTTATTATAACTGAAAATTAGGTTTACCTTTCATGTGATAATATCTTGCCCAAACTTTTATCGTGTATGCTTAATTTAAAATATAACAAAATATTGGCGCAAATGAATAATGATATATTTACTTTCTATTAGTCATTTCTTCTATAAATTAAATTAGATATTCTTTTCATTTATTTAGCTGATGGCTCACTGTTACCAGAATTTAGATTAAACTTTTTGACTTAATCGGTTTCTTGAAAATATTAAAGATAATAAGTTATTGTGCTGTGAATCGTCTGTTTATAAGCTGGAATTATTAATAATAATCATATATTACTGCCAATCATAAGGTTGTTCACATAAAAATAGTTGAAAATAATAATCTTAAATATGGTTTACAATATCTTTCATTGATTTCATAATGATTTAGACAATGTTTGATTTCTTTATTTCATAAGTAATTGCACCTCTTCTCCCAAAAGATTTTAAAATACTTATCTTGGTATTTAGATTGATAAAATTTTAATAAAAATTAGTTACCATTGTTATCGCAAGGTTATTATTTTTTTTCATTCCAATTATTTTTGTTTATAACGGTATTATCATTCCAATTTTATTTATTGATTAATTTAAAATAGGTCTTACAGAAATATTGAATTTAAGTGTTTTTTTTTAGATTATATATGCAGTTGGCATTTTAAATATTTATATAAATATTGGCATTCTGAATAATTCCCTGAATAGTCAGTGGAATAAGTTGATTGATTATTCAATAATTGAGAGAGAAAATCCTTAGTCTAGCGTGTATCTATAAGGTAATGAAATTCTGTGATTATTTTATTCAATTGAAAAGAGTTTGGGTAAGGATAAAGTATTTTATTTGAAACTGTTCTGAATGGATTGTATAAACTATTATGAATGAAGTGTATAACAGTGACTCTGAGAATATTTATGCTATTAAAGTTATGTGAATTAAATAGTAACAGTTATATTTATAGTTTACTTCAAATTTTACATTTAATCAAGTTTTTACAATGATGAACTGTAGGCTTTATTGTTCCATTCATTGAGAAATTGGTTTTATATTTTAAGAAACTCTGATAAAACAACATTTTTTTAAATTTTATTATTTATGAAATCTGATTATCAGGTACTTGCCTCTGAAAAACATAATTGTAAATTGTTTTTTAAGGAGAACGTTGTCATATTATTATGTACAGTTTAAGCCTCAGTTTTTCATGTCATTAACGTCTAATAATTTAGAATGATTGTAGACGAATTTAATTATTATTAGTTATTCATTTTATTTTGTTTTATATAGCGAAATAACTGGCTTACACACTGTTCCAATAGTCAAACATTCTTTTTTCTTTAACGATTTTATTACTGGCATTATTTGCTTATATTGACTTGTTATTGTTTATTAATATTGAATATTTATACTATTCTTGCCTTACTGCTGTCATTTTTATGATCATAGTAGTAAAAAATAAAGATTAGGAGCTATGCTTTCAATATACATATATATTTTGAGTTGTTGCTATGTTTGCTACTCTATTTTATTTGTAATATGTTATCGATTTTATGTAAACTAATATTATCTATTAATTATGCATTGTCAATTTTAAATGGAATTATTATGTCTGTCTAATATGTTTGATTTATATCAAATTATAACCATTTATTGATATTTTGCTTTATGAGAAAATGAATAAATATATTTTGTCTTTCAGCAATGTTTTTGGTTGTTTCAATGATGATTCCTTCCTTATCTCATTATGAATTTTTTTTTATCAATTTAATAATTTAAATAAAAAGAGCAATAACTTTTATTCGTACAATTTTATTCCACCTCATCCTATATGATAATGATGATGAATATGAAAAAAATTTTAATATATGTATATAATAATAATCAATAAAGCGTAATAATTTCGGCCTGCTGATAATAAAGACATTTCAGTTTTCCACTCTAGTCTTTACAAATATTTCCTCTCTTTTGAGCTTTAACTTTTCTTTATTAATAAAAAGCTGGTCTTTTATCATTGACCTTTTTCTCATATACATTTACTTTTCTTTTTGTCATTTACCTTCTTTTGATTATCCTTTGATTTTCAATATACATTGTGTCCCGAATTTAAATGGCAAAACTTATAGGGGACCGAAAAACCTAGACAAAAAGTCCTTTAGAGATTTGCTCGTTTTTGCTTAGTTTTAGAGAAAATCGCAAAAAAAAAAAAAAAAAAAAACAAGTTTTCATTTTTATACTTATTTATTTATATTATGTTCTATTTAATGTAAATATTGCTCACAATGTTGTCCTCTTGCACCAATGCAAGCATTACATCTAGCACTCACTTGATAAATTGCAGCTAAACATTGCTCTGATGATATTTAGTGCGCTGCATCTATGATTCGGTCTCTTAATTGCTCTCTTGAGTTGATTGACACCGAATAAACTTTCTGGTTCAAGGTTCTCCATAGAAAGAAATCCATGGTGTCATACCAGGTGATCTGGGTGGCCAAGGTACTAATCCTCCACGTCCAATCCTTCGTTGTGGATAATTTATATCCAGCCAAGCTCGAGCAACTCTGCTACAATGAGCTGGACATCCATCGAGTTGCAACCACATTTCAATCCGCTGTTGTAAGGGAATGTCATCTAAATAATTAGAAAAATCGTTCTCCAAAAAATGTGTAAATGTGATACTATTCAATCTTCCAGGTAAAAAATATGGTCCCACCAGTAATCGGTTCCAAATTCCAAGCCAAACGTTAATAGCAAATTCATGCTGAAACCTATTCTCTCTAATAGCTCTGGGATTTTCAAGAGCCCATACATGATAATTTCTTTGATTAACAATTCCTCCTCTAGTAAAGCTAGCTTCATCGGTCCATATAATTTTTAATGGAAATAAATTATCACCGCGAATTTTTTCAAGAAACCAGTTACTAAAATTCAATCTCTTGACATAATCTTGAGGTAATAAATTCTGAACTTTTTGAAGATGGTATTGTGGTGATTTAATCCCCACTCCTGTGAGGGAAATTTTCCTACTGTTGTCTAACCTGACAGATAACCATTGTTATATTCAGTAAACTCACCCTGCTTGTTCAGTTGTTGTTTTAAGCTAATAAAAACCTTTCTAAGGGTAAAACATTCTTTCTTTTTAACATCACAATTTTATTAGCTTAAAACAATGTCTTTCGTTCGTGTTTTGAAGTTTTGGATTCTACGATGTTAACGAGTCAAACTTTCGGGTCAGAGTTTTCAATCACGGGAGTGCCGTCGTTTAGTTTGTGATTTCGTGGATGTGAATTGTGTTAAAACATTAAAAAAAAAAAATCTTGTAATCCGCAATAAACAAGTATCTAAAGCACGACAAATTCTGCACAAGTCCAGATTCCCCATCTGCTGGAAAGGAGTTCTCACATTGGCTTAAAACTTTCAAAATTTTAAAAAATGATGAAATTTTTAAAATTTCATCTCCTTATCTACTGAACCATTAGAAGACGTTGATAAATTGAAGGTACTCCAAAATGACAATTATCTGGAACTATTCTAGCATCACTAAACAATGGTTTTCTGCCAAGTTAAGCCATGCTGTTACCCCTGCTCTTGTGAATGGAATTCCCTGTAACTGCCTCGTGGACACTGGGAGTTCTGGTAGCTTCATCAGGTTTGTCTGTAAACACAACATTCAAGTTATGCCTCAGGAGGGACGAGTATCAATGGCATCTACATCGTTATGGACCAAAGTTGAAGGATTAATTCTCGTAAAGCTAGAAATTGCTGAACACACTTATGCTAAATGTAAGTTGACTGTTCTGAAAGAACTCTGTTCCGATATTCTTATCGGACACGACATACTCAAAGCACACTCAAATATTCTGCTAAAATTTGGTGGGGACACCTCTCACAATCTGTTCGCATACTGTAGCTAATATTGACCCTGTACGTCTCTTTGACCATCTCTCTCCTAACTGTCATCCAATTGCCACAAGATCCCGCCAATACTGTGATGAAGACACTCAGTTTATCAAGAAAGAAATCACTCGGTTGCTTTCCGAAGGAGTGATTGAACCCTGCAATTCACCATGGAGAGCTCAGGTATTGGTTGTAAATAACAATGAAAAAAAGAGACTGGTGGTGGACTATTCTCAAACGATAAGTAGGTATACTCTACCTGATGCCTACCCCTTACCAAATGTTGACCAACTTGTCAGAAAAGTTGCTAATTATAAGCATTACAGTGTCGTAGACTTACGGCGAGCATATCATCAGATCCCGATACGTGAAGATGAGAAGAAATATACTGGCTTTGAAGCAATGGGTAAGCTGTATCAGTTTACACGCATACCTTTCGGCGTGACTAATGGAGTAGCTTGCTTCCAACGCGCAATAGACCAAATTATAACTGCCGAAAACCTCACTGGAGTGTACTCATACCTCGATGACATCACTGTGTGTGGAATGGATAAATCTGAGCATGACCTAAATCTAAACAAGCTTATGTTGACACTCGATGAGCTCGGCATTGAAATCAACAAAGAGAAAAGTAAATTTGACCTTGCAAGCGTAAAACTACTGGGACATCTTGTTTCACTCCAATCAATCAGGCTAGACCCAGCACGGCTTGCCCCGTTGTTGAATATGCCACTGCCACATAACTCTGAGTCGCTGAAGCGGGCTCTTGGTTTCTTTGCTCATTACTCAAAGTTGTTACCTAAATTTTCATCCGGGTCTTGATTAAAAATCCAGGTCTTGATTGATGCCAAATCATTTCCGCTGAATCAATCTGCTGCTTCTGCTTTCGAAAAGCTAAAAAAGGATATTGCCAACTCAGTCATCACAACCATCGATGAATCTCGCCCGCTTGTAGTAGAAACTGATGCCTCTAAGTTTGCACTGGCAGCCATCCTTAGTCAAGATGGAAGGCCGATTGCATTTTTCTCACGATCACTAAGCAGATCTGAAATCAGTGGACATCCACCAATCGAAAAGGAGGCTGCGGCAATTGTTGAATCCCTGAAACATTGGAGAGCATTCCTCCTTGGCAAACTTTTTCGCCTCATAACTGATCAAGAGGCTCTGTCTTTCATTTTTGACCGAAAGCATGGAAGTAAAGTAAAAAATGAGAAGATCACTAGATGGCGACTAGAGCTGGCTCCGTTTGTTTATGACATATCTTACTGCCCCGGTGAGGACAACACCAAGGCAGACACACTCTCCCGAGTCTGTAATGCTTCCTCTTCTACTGACTTGCTCCAGCTTCACCAATCTTTGTGCCACCCTGGTGTCACACGTATGTACCATTGGCTCAAATGTAAGAACATTCCCTATTCACTTGAAGATGTCAAGAAGATAACTTCAAGCTGTACTATCTGTGCTGAAGTAAAACCTAGATACTTGAAAACTTCTGGAACCTTAGTAAAGGCCACCTCTTCATTTGAACTCATCAACATAGATTTTAAGGGCCCTCTCCCTTCCAGATCATAGAACTTCTACCTCCTTACAATCATTGATGAGTATTCCCGCTTCCCTTTCGCATATGCCTGTCGTGATGTTTCTGCTGCCACTGTGGTTGAGTGTCTCAAAAATCTCTTCTGTCTGTTTGAAATGCCAGCCTATGTCCACTCTGATCGGGGAGCTTCATTTATGTCTAGGGAAGTCAAGGATTTCCTCCATTCAAACGGTGTAGCTACCAGCAGAACAACGCCATACAATCCGGCAGGAAATGGGCAAATTGAACGCCTCAATGGAACTCTGTGAAAAACCATTTGTCTCTCTTTGAAGACTTTGAATCAGCAAATATAAAACCCTGCCGAGGAAGTGGAATTACTTGAGGCTAACCCACAGTATGCCCTAATTCGCAAGAAGGATGGATCAGAATCAACCGTGTCCCTGAGACAATTAGCACCTAGAGGAACTCCTGAAATGTTCGAGAAGCCTTGCCCTAATGGTGATGAACCCGCTCCAATATTAGAGCCCTCTGACATGGTACATCCTGAAGAACCCTCTGCCACTCCATCTATTCATGGCTCCCTCTCTAATGAAATTGGAATCCCAGTGTGCCCCTCAAGACCTCAACGTGTGACCAAGGCCCCTTCTTACCTCAAAGGCTATGTTACAAATCATGAATGAAGTCATCTTTCTTTTGTATCTCAAATATTTTACTTAAATTTTGCCAAATGTTTTCTTGAAACTCAGGGTGAATGCGGTGATTTAATCCCCACTCCTGTGAGTGAAATTTTCCTACTGTTGTCTAACCTGACAGATAGCCATTGTTATGTTCAGTAAACTCATCCTGCTTGTTCAGTTGTGGTTTTAAGCTAATAAAAACCTTTCTAAGGGTAAAACATTCTTTCTTTTTAACATCACAGGTATGGGTAGCGATTATCACCTTTCAAAGTTCGCCATATTGCTAATGCAGCAGATGCTCTTCGGATGCTAGTCTCAGGATTGTTATCGAAGTGGCGTTGGACACAATTTCTTCTCCGATAATCTGCTCTTACTGCTGCCTAGAATTGGTAGCCTTCATTACGTATTAAGAATGACCCAGTCTCTCGTAGTCTATTAAAAGTTAACGAAAAGACTCGTCGATTAGGCACTCTTCTATTTGGAAATCGGCGCGCATACTCCCACACCGCTTCTAAAGCATTACCGTTACAGAAACCATACACAAAAATCATATCAACGTATTCAACATTGACTGTGGCTGATGCTATTCACACAAAACTGAGTAACTAACTGAAGACTGATTTAGGAATTATAATCCTAGAAGGAAGCCAAAATGTAAACAAATAAAAGAATGTAAAGGATAACATTAAGTGTTTACATATCTCAATGCCTAGCCTGACGAATTTTGAAAGGTGATAATCGCTACCTGTAGCATTTTTGTTTTGTTTCTTTTTTTGTGATTTTCTCTAAAGCTAAGCAAAAACGAGCAAATCTCTAAAGGACTTTTTGTCTTAGTTTTTCGGTCTCCTATAAGTTGCTGAAGTTTTGCCATTTAAATTCGGGACACCCTGTATATATATATTTTTTTTTCTCCTGTCAGCTGTTTTTATTTAACCTTTCTCAGCTGTAGTCTCGTAACCTTCCTGATTCAGTAGCTTGCATTTGATGGTGGTGGGATGCTATTTTAGGTTGTTGTCTTGTTGGACTGTGAGATTGGGATATGCTTTACTTTTATATTCCCTTCCTATTCTGATGATGCCTAAAGTGAAACAATTTTGGCTGGTATTTTGTTTTAAAGACTTTTTTTTAAAAAATTTGCCCACCAATATCAATAGTTATAAATTGATCCTGAATAAAATAAGTATTTGATTACATGAGCGCACTTAAGATTTATTGAGTTCATATTATTAAATGTATATAACGATTTTTTACAACTTTAATTGTTGTTCATTCCTCAGAGGTCTCGGTTGTGCCAGGCTCCCTTCTCCCATACTCTCCTCCACATCCTTCACCTACCTCTGCTTGGTCGCTCTCTTTTTCTCCTATCTATTGGACCTCCACGAGGCATTGTTCCTCCAACATTCTTTTAAAATGGTCATAACATTCTCATGATACGAGAAGCTTATGTGAAGATTGTGCAAGGAGATGCCGAGATTGATGGAATAGCATCAGGGAACTTATTGACCATCAGGATAATTGGGTGATGTGGGGTTTCCTGGAAAGGATAGTAATGCCTAAGTTTTTGACAGAGGAGTTGAAACTGATGGGGTGATCGTTTAGGATTAATGCTGGAGGGTGTGGTTAGCTGGAAGGAGGGTATTGGAACCTAGAACAATGGCCTGAGTTTTCATTGCGTTCAATTCCAGTTTGTCCAGCTTTACCCAGCCATTGATCCTATCTAGGTCTTTCTGAGTACTGGCAAACGCAAATATTAGCTCAGAAGAAGGGGCAGTTGGAAGATTTGGAAGTCATCAGCATATAGATCGTAGGAACAGTGGTGAACAGATTTAGGAAGATCGTTGATGTAGCAGTTGAAAAGAAGAGGAGAGATGTTCACTATGTGCTCTGTGCTATACCTGAGGACATAGTGAGAAAAGAGGAAAGGGATTGATTAGGTATTGGAACTGCTTGAGATCTGTCTGAGAGGAATATCATCGGATAGAACTGTTGGAAAAAGAAAATGATTTTAATTTAGTGAAAAGGACAGACTGGTCCAAGAGATCAAAGGCTTCAAAAAAGTCCAGTAGGAATAGCACAGTTAGTTTTTTGTCATCCATAGCGGTATGTATGTCATTGGTGATTTTGGTAAGGGCAGATTGTTTGGAGAAACAGGGACGAAAACCTGATTGAAGTTGATCAAGGTGTTTGAACTGTTCAAGGAAATTTGATGTTTGAGACTGGACTATTCTTTCAAGAGGTTTGGAAAGGTTGGAGAGAATGGAGATTGAGTGATAGCCTTTGGGGGATAGAGGTCTTGTTTATAGGCTGGACTAAGACTTTTTTCCAAGAAGTAGGGAATACTGTTTTGTAGTGAAAATTACATATGAAGAGTAGGACAGGTAGGATATCGATAAGGCATAATTTGAGCAAATTGACAGGGATCCCATCAAAAATTATAGAACTGGAATGGGGTTTCAGGACGGAGGAAATAATGTCGGTGAGTGAAATGCCTTAGAAATAAAAGTTGTCGGTGTTGAAAAATGGCATTAGTGAAAAGAGGGGAGAGGATAATTTTGAAATGTTAATTGAAGAAGACAAAAAGTACGAGTACATTTCATCGGGAGAGGCAGGAAAGGCTCTGGAGGAAGCTTAATTACAGAGGGAAAGCTTTCGCAGGAGTTGCCATTTAGACTTAGGATCGGGAGCAGCAGGGCTTTGTGGAAGTATTTGGATTTTGCCTGTCTGATAGTAGACTGTGTCAAAATGTGGAGAGCTCTGAATGCTTGATAGTCATCAGTTAGTCTAGTACGTTCAAAGTGCCTACAGGCAGCATCACACTTCTTTTGCAAGTCGATGTATACTACTAATAATATACACCCCAAGGAAGTCTCATGATGACAAGTTAAAGTGGCTCTTCCCTTCCATTCGTAGGCTTCATTTCTGGGTTCTTCCAACCAAACCATCAACTCTCAACATCCTTCTTACATCTATAGCCTCCTATAATTCAAATCCTCTATCCAATCCAAGGGCACAATATCTCACATTTCCGACCTTTATACTCGTTCCCACAGAACCAAAATATTGAGTATTCCTTTCTCACCCTTTCCATCACACTTAGGAACTCACCCCCACCAGATATCTGTCATGCTTCTTCCTTGTCCACATTCAAATCTAAGCTTTTCTTACATCTCCTAAATTCCCATACAGATGCTCTCTAACCTGTGAGAATTAATTGCTCATATCCATCAGAAGTGGTAGATGAATTAATATTTTTTATATTGTTAGGTGCTTTCGATAATATTTTTCTCTCTCAGCCTAATTCTTGTTATTTTAGCTTTTTTTCTTTTTTTCTTCTCTACCAGAACATACCTTTAAGTTTATATCAATTTTCATCATAATTTTAATTTTAATATGTATGTATGTTTGTAACTTAAAACCCTTTGTCAAATGTCAACTGATACATCAGTTATCATGTTGCAACAAGTTTAAGTACTATTAGGACAACATCACTGGAATTGAATTAATATATGTTCCTTTATCTGAAATTGAGCGAATGGAAACAACACGGACTGAGAGATTTGAATATTGTTTACCAGTGAAAGGTACAAGAGGCTATCACAGATATGTTCCCATAAGTAACAATCATACAAGGTGTTATGTTTATTTCCTAAGGCTTGAGCTTTGATGATCATCAAACTTTTTACAAATTTACAAAAGTGTCATCTTTCACAAATAATGACTTATTGCCTATATATACGATGAGAAGTGGTGGTTTGGAAAAGTAGTAGACAAAAGTGAAGATAACAATGATGTTTTGGTGCATCTCTTTCATCTTTCTGTACCAAAAACTGCCTTTCAACTGTCAAAAAATTATACTGCTTGGGTACCTGCTAACAAAATAGTGCGTAAAGTGACTCCATTGGAACTCACAATGGTGTCTGAAAGAATACATAACTGATAAACTGTTCAATGAAATATCGTCTTTGGTCAACTCCTCAATCAAAATTACAGCTGGCAAGTAGCTGTTGATCGCCAAAATGTAGAGAAAAACATTAGTGTGTGTATACTTTAAACCATTGTAGTACATGAAACAAATGAGTAAGTTAAGTACAAGACTTTTACCTGCGGTAATATTATTATTATTATTACTGTCCATTCTCATTTAAAAGAAGAAGTAATTAAAAGTGTATTCTTAATTTAGTGATTGAAGATCATGTAACTTTGTCAGTTAAGATAATTTGAAGCCTAAAGTTGCTAATTTAGCATTGCATGAGTGTAATAAAAAGGTAGTGTTTTTATTGAAATTCACAACTCAAAATGTAGTTGAGTCTTAGTCATATTTTTTTGTGAGATATTCTTATTAGTATGTAGGATGCTATATACAATTTTCACTTGTTTTCATTCAATCCCTTTTCAGATATTGACTGATGAAAATTGGCATTAATGTGCTTTTGGTCATTTTTGAAAATCCATAGAAAAAAAAGGAGTTCATTCTCAAGACTAAAACTTATACTGCTGGTAGTATTATAAGTACTCAACACAGAAATAAAATCTTATTAGTGAGTCTCATTTCCTACCTAAAAATTTATAGTGTTAAAAATTAACGACTTTTAAATTTTTTCCGAGCTTTTAGAGAAAGAGTTTGACTGACTTTCTTGTATGATAGGGAAAATAAAATAGAGTCGTTTTGAACATCATTTCATGCTGAACATGCTGGTTTTTAAATTATTCTGATATCGTGAAGAATGACTTGGCAATACAATTTTCCGCAAACCCTGTTTCTTTATCAAATTCGCCAAATCGCATTTTAAAAATGGCTGCCAATTAAAAGAAATGCCTTGTAAATTTTTTTCAATTGGAGTTTTGTCAATGTTTACACATATGGAATCCATGGTAAAAGAATCAGGAAACTAAAAAAGGTTGAGCAACAGTGACTGGGTGATTTGAAATGGATTAAGCCTCCCTGCACAACTATTATCCTATTTAACAGTATAGTCTCTACTATGTACTGAACCCTAGGCATCATGAATATCTTCATTCTATGAAAAATATTCATTCCTATTATTCATTAATTGATATATTGATGATTTACAAAGTAATCTATATTAAAATATGCATACACATACTTTCCTCATTGCTTTTATCCTTATTCTATGGAACCTGTAGGATCTGCATCGTACCCTCCTTGGGCTCACCCAGCCTCTATAAAAAGGGTTCTCCATAATTGGGGGAAGTACTGTATTGGTATTGCGTTTTTTCTTTTTTTCTTAGAACCCCATATATTCCAACAGTTCTAATACATTTAAAATCTTATTACCTTTAAATGAAATTTTACTGTTTTTTTTTTTTCAGGGATGATCTTTTTTCGTACATCGGTACTTCAAAATAATATAATATTAGTTCATACTTTTTTTTACAATTCTTTAAATATTGAAGTTTGATTATTAATATTTTTAGTAATTAACTTAATTATATGTTTTGGGGTGGTGATTACTTAATTAATTAAATATTAGTTTAATAAGTATAAATTAACAAGGTATTTAGAGATCTAAGTAGATTCCCTTAGAGCTATCCAGTGATGAAGCTACACTAGGGCGGGCTTATTCTGGTGGCTCTATCACCCCCAGTAGCTTATCCCATCAGTCCGCCATGGGTGAGCTAGGAACAGTTCTCTCCACCGGGTGTCGGTGATAAATGCTTTCAACACTTTGCTATTTTGGCAATTCTTACCAACTTGGACAGTTTGGAATATCATGATTAAGGTAAATCATATTTATTTTATTAATTTTTATTCAAGCAATTATTGATAAGATGCTGTTCATATACCGGTCGTATTTAACCACGCCTACTAGACCCATTTTTGGTTTTTTTAAATTATCTTTAAGGGAACGTCTTTACTTTTATCACTTACACCTGATTAGCGATTTTTATCAATCTTATTAGAATGATTCACGACTTTGAAGTATTTATCGTCTTGGTACTAATGAACCTTTGTAAATAGTATTAGCCATTTTCGATTTTTGAATCTTTTATTTCTATGAATCACTCAGTTTATATTTATATCTTTAAATAATCCCTTAAACATTTTAATTACAGCTTGACATAATTCATTTATTTTTTCAGTCTTCACTGGAGGTTATAAATATGTAGTTTGTCAGGCTAATATATTCCTACCTTCCAACGATTTTAATTGTTAATTTTTTCATTTCATGTCCAAATTATCATATTATAAATTATAGATTCAATAAATGTTAAGCAAATTAGTTATGTATAATACAATTTTATTCTATGTTAATCGAATGTGATGGAAATGTAAATTTAAACACAAGTAATGCTTATTTTAATTACAGGTTTACTTTTATTTTAAAATATTCAACTAGGAAAACCCAAATGTATGCTTTATTGTTTATAGATCCCAAAGAATAAGGTGTAACATTTTTATATACAAACATAAACATTTTAGTTGCGATATTGCAATAAATCACAAACCATGAATTGTGACCTGTTTCTGATTTCTCGCAATCTTCAAAGTTTCACTTATATTTTGCATCACAAAGTTTAAATGAATATTTTAATGTCAATATATTGGTCATTATATATATTGGTATTTACTATTCAAAGTATTCAACCGGAAAACCCATTTCTCATGTTTCTTTTAATTAGTTTGTAGAGGTATTTTACGTTGCTTTGTGGTATTGAGATTAATCAGGTTTCTTATTGGGATACCATCCAACATTATTTTAGGTAGAAAGAAAATCTAAACTTATTGTTTGAATTAGATTGTAAAAACACAGAATTGTTTGTATCAGCGCCATATCGTAACAAAATTTACATTCAAGACTAAAAATAAAAGGATTACTTCAGAGACTTTGTGTTTTTCTAGTTTTGATTTGTAGAAATTTGATCTTAGGTTCGACTATTAAAGTTGTCTCAAATATTCAGCTTTACAGACTGTGTTTATGTGCGATAGGATGATATTAATGGTTTTTTTTCAAACAAAAGATAATTTTAAAAAATTAATTAACTAATATTTTTCAGCAATATTATTTGTCCATTGTTATTTAAGAAATAATACAACAGTAGTGATTATTTTTATTTGTCCATTTAGTATATGAGCCGTTTATTTTTTATTTTTTTTGCCTAACTCCATTCTTGATAAGAAAACATACATTATTCACTTAATAATTGTTAACATTTTAATTGGAACCATAAATTTAAGCCTTAGATACACTTAAGCAGTATGACTCATTAGTATCCTATACGTATATTTTTAAATTCATCGAAACGCAAACCCTTAAATATTTGAAGATAAATGGAGGTAGGCCACTTTCAAAATAAACGGCTCATATATTTTACCTTGCATTTATATTATAACGTAAGTTTTTTCAATTTACAATATGTAATATAGTATAATTTTTAATGAATATTGATGCTTTTTGTAATAAAAATTATATTAAAATGCTAGGCAAAATCAATACAACAAAATTAGTGGTATCCCTATTCATTTTTGCGCAGTTTATAATAGTAAGAAAGCACTCATTAGAAAACAACTTTGTTTTATTCACATTGCAGCTATTCTTCAGGGCTGTATAAATAATAATTTAAAGAAAAATAATTGAAATGAACAAGATACCAACAAAATACTAATAAAGTAGAATAAAAGAAAAATAATTTAACATACATTAATATCACTGTAAGATTAAAATCACCTAATTGAAAAATGGGTAAAACTATTAATATTGTGATAAAAATAGAACAATAGATTAATGAACAGTTGAAATACAATATAATTAATTTCAATAATATATACATTTATACAAATTATGAATGGCATATTTCTTTTGTTGTTATTATTGACTGCACCCCCTGACCATTTGACATCATTCTTAGAATCATCCAGTCTACTGTTTTCCATTTAAATAGATACAATTATAGTTTGAAATAAAATAAAAAGTAATTATGGCATCAAGGTATATACCATTATAATTTATCATATTTTTTTTTCCTGTACCACTACAACCCATAAATGGGTCTGGGGTTCAGTACATGGTAGAGACTGTACTGTTTTAAACCTATTCGAAAAACACACCCATTATTTAAAATTATTAATGGTTCATTAATTGATCTGCCATCTCCTTCATCAATTTCATTATGATGAAATTTTGGATCTTTGTTAGGATTATGTTTAATAATTCAAATCATTAGAGGGTTATTTTTAGCTATACATTACACTGCAAATATTGAACTTGCCTTTAGTAGCGTTGTACATATTTGTCGAGATGTGAATAATGGATGATTAATACGATATACTCATGCTAATGGTATGCTTTGTTATTATTGACTGCACCCCCTGACCATTTGACATCATTCTTAGAATTATCCAGTCTACTGTTTTCCATTTAAATAGATACAATTATAGTTTGAAATAAAATAAAAAGTAATTATGGCATCAAGGTATATACCATTATAATTTATCATATTTTTTTTTCCTGTACCACTACAACCCATGAATGGGTCTGGGGTTCAGTACATGGTAGAGACTGTACTGTTTTAAGGACAACAGTTGTGCAGGGAAGTGATTTGTCCTAGATAATGCCAGATTTCCCTCCCTTATTTTGGGTACCCACTTTATAGAGGCTGGGTGAGCCCTAGGAGGGTCCTAGATCCTATATGATCCATCTCCGGCTGCAAACAGACTAAATAAACGTCTTGCCAGTAGCGGAATTTGAACCCGTAATTTATAATTATAAAATTATAATCGTATAGAACCTGTAATGTAGTATAATTTATTGTACTAGTTGACAATAAATTATTATATTTTTATGTATAAGAGGAAAATAGTTGACTTGATTCAATTGAGAAAGTTCTAAATCCTTTATATCTCACCTTTTTATATTTTAATCTTTTCATTTTGTATCTTTCTATTTACCTTCTCATTTTTCTTTCCCTTTATATTATGTTTACATTATTATCCTTCCTGTATATTTATTCTGTATTTTATAGTCGTTATCTTTTATTATTATATCTGTCACTATTTTAATTTTCTACAATACATGTCACTATATTCTTGTTACTGTAACGTTTTTTATATATTTTTCGTTCTGTCTATTTCTCTCTCATAGCCCTGAAGATGGCCTACAAGGTAGGTCGAAACGTACACATTTAATATAAGTCTTGTACTTATTTGGTGTTGTTTTTTTTGACTGCACCCCCCAACTATCTCCATTCTCTATTATATTTTTATATTCTTTTTTTGTCTTGTTTATTTTGATCTGACAAAGACCAGCTCTATGGGTTGAAATGTTGGATTCTACTAAATAGTGTCTTAATATTTTAGAATTTATGTTTAATAGTTTTGGTTCTAAAATGTACATTAACTGTAGTTATTTCACTGATAGGTAGATTTGTGTTTTTGAGCTATAATTGTGCTTTGCGGTATATTATTTATTTGCAGATTGTTTTAAAAATAAGTTAGAACATTTTTTTTATATTACAAAATACCCAAATCAAGTATTCAACTTTAAAGTATGAGATGAAAATGGTTGACTGGATGATCTTATGTAAAGGAGATGGTTGGGGGGTGCAGTCAATAAGAACACCGAATAAGTGAAGTACTTATATTATGTGCCGACGTTTCGACCTACAGTGTAGGTCATCTTCAGGGCTAACAGAGAAACAAACAGAACAAAAATGTAAAAACATCAAAGTTGTACAGTAACAATACTAGTGACAAATAATGTAGAAAAATACAAAGTGGCAGATATGAAAATAGAAGATAAAGAATATTAAAAAGGAGTCAGATTATAATAAAATAAAGATATAGACAGATTTAAAAATTACTGATAATGAAAAGGCATTAAACTAGTGGTAGATATAATAAAAATCAGATAAAGACAAATATAACAAAATTATTGAAATAGTGACAGATATAATTATAGAAAATGTGATAGAATATAATAAAATTAAGATAAAGACAGATATAACAAAGATATTGATAATGGAAAGAAAATGAAAATAATGGCAGATATAATAAAGTAAGACAGATTTAATAAAATTAAAGAAAATGAGCAGAAATGATAAATAATAAATAACGCATATAAAATAAAAATAGAAAATAAATGTACAGAATGGATAGTACAGTACAATATAATAATATAAAGAAAAATCAAAAGGAGAGTCAGGTGGAGGGGTTGCCTCCTGAGAGCACCCTGGCTACCTAGAGGAGATGATCCGAAGGTGTGTACTGTAAGTGACCTTATGTTAGTATAAGTAAATTGTGTACTGTTCCGAGTGTGTTGATACTCTGTACTGGACTCGGGAAACCAGGGGAATGTTAATCCCTCTTAGCCATGCACTGAGCTAGCCCCTGCCGTTTAGAACATATATGTAAAAGAAAATATTATCTGAACTGATCATTTAACCCTCCGTCGGGCGCAGCTGGCCTGAAAAGCCAGTGTAACACATTTTTACACACTCCTCCTTTACCTCGCTTCTCAGAAGAGCCTCCCCTCCAGTAGTTTCCTACACTTTCCGGTAAATTTACTTTTCTTAGATCCTAGTAAAGTTATTAGGTCCTAAACAAACTATTAGGGGGGTGAGTGGAACAAAAATATGTGGGTGGTCTCTCAGGCCGGCTGCGCGCGATTTTGTTTCGTTTGGAGGTGCGCCCGATGGAGGGTTAATAAGGGTGCTAATCGTAAAATAGTAAGAATTTCTTATTCTACTGATTTTTTGTTTGTAAAAAAAAAATGCCTTTTCTCATTCTTCTAGCTTGTGTTCCAAAGTGCATGATAATAGTAAGTTACTAAAGGCATAGTTTTAATATTTATTAACTTTGTATTTGTTATCTATAAGTATGAAGAAGGTATAATCAACCGACGAGTGGAACAAGGGAAATTGTTTGGCATGCATTTCATGTGATAGCACTTGGATTACATGATACTTGTAATATATGAATTCTTGCCGTCAGTAGTATTATGTAGGCTTTTATGATGGATCTGAAGAAAAACCTATTGTTATCACCCTTGATTACATCATTTCTCTTGTATGTACATTATTAATACATCTAGTATATTCAGACAATATATTATTAATATAATCCTGTACCACTACAACCCGTGAACGGGTCTGGGGTTCAGTCCATGGTAGAGACTGTACTGTTTCATGGACAACGGTTTTGCAAGGAGGTGACTTGCCGTAGGTCATGCTCAACCTTCCAGATTTTTCCCCCTCATTTCGGTTCCCCCTTATCATAGAAACAGTCTCTACCACTTCCTGGATACAAGACCTTTCATAGGCTGTAGCAGTTGAGGTTTATTTTAATAACCTTAGAAGGCTGATGATTTTGTTTGAGTTGGATGTTATATCTAGACAGGGTTTGTGGTGGGTACTGCTTATGCCTTTCATGTCACATTCTTTCAGTGATTTTCTTGTATTGTAGTTTTATTTGTGTAGTATATATATATATATATATATATATATATATATATATATATATATATATATATAAATATAAATGTATTTTTTGTTTTTTTTGAGAATCCAGAAGTTTGAAGCATTTACTTCACTTATATATTTATTCCTTCATTTTATTACCTTCAAATGGCCTTGAGTTATAGCATATTTTTTTATTAATTCTTTAGGTTTCAAATGATACATTTCTGTTCTATATTAGTACTCATAATTCTGGAAATTAGTTTTCAACGTTTAAAATTATTTTACCTTATTGCCCTTTTATTTGTCATCCATTTCTTTCATGATTTTTTTAAATATTGATGTAGGTTATATACACACACATATATATATATATATATATATATATATATATATGTATATATAAATATATATATATAAATATGAACGTATAGAAAAGTTTTAAATATTTATAGTCAATAACTAGAAACAACGAAATTCAAGGGGAAATGAATGCTTCTTATTTTTCGGCTTCAATATTTCTTAGCTCGCTGTTTTTCTCCCAAAATTAAAACGTAAAAATTATAAAACTGTAATTCTTCCGACTGGGAAATATGGGTGTGGAACGTGGCCACTGGCTTTAAAGGATGAACAACGACTTGAGGTATTCTAAAATAAGGTGTGCAGAATATAAGGTCCACAAGAAAAATGATGATTCTGCTTCAGAATATTGGAAGATACATAAAGGGAAATTGCAGAGCATACACCCGGTTCATTTAATGGAAGTGATAGCATCGTGAAGGTTAAGATGGTTTGCAAAGTTGCTGGGCTGAGTAACGAACCAATTCCTGAAGATGATTAACGCGGGTAAAAGCCCAAGAGTTAGACTGAGGCTTAGGTTATAAAGATACTAGCATTCACACCTGCACTGTGTTTAATATTAAAAATAATAAATTGTTAAGCAATTTTAACTTACTTAAATCTTATTATCATTACTGACATAAATGTAAAATAGGTTAAAATATGCTTTCAATAATTTAAATTACATCTATCCTAATCATAGGGGTAACGAGGGGGGGTTATTGGGGATGTAACCCCCTCCATTGCTTAGAAGAAATTTTTAAAAAAAATTGTAAGTAACAATTTAAAAGAAATAAAAATTTGAAGGATTTTACTTTTTCAAAGTTATTATTGTGGGATTACAGAAGTTAGGGTCAATAATGTCAAAACCACAACAAAGAAAGTGCAAACACAGTTATTTTAATGAATAAAAGGTACACTAAAATGACAAACCAAAACGTAATACTGTTTATTTACAATTAATTATATTTTTATAGCGGCAACGTTAAGATCGCAAATGAGAGAACAGTTTAGACGATTCTTAGAATCTAGAAGTAAAATCTGGATGGGTCTAGAAAGTTCACTATGGAATTAACTATAGTAAGTTATTGTAACCATTAAATAAGGTTACTTGTACTTAAAAGCTATTTCTTGATTGCCCTTCCAAAAATAACATTTATAAAAAATTATAATTTATTTATTTAATTTGAAGCTATATAATTATAGTATAATATAAATTATACCTATATTACGAGGCATCTTTTTTGAAGGGAGTAAAGGAGTGGTTGACTGGTGGGAGTTAACCCCTCCCCCCCATGAGTCAAGTCTAGTTACGTTAATGATCCTCATACAAGACTGAAACGACAAGAAACCGCTCGACGTTTCAGGCTACTTCAATACTTACTAGACAAACGCTCTAAGCTCCCAATTAACTACAAAAGACTCACCTACATGACCATCATACGACCTATTTGGACTTACGGAGTAGAGCTTTGGGGCTCCACTATGCCATCGAATTTCTCTCGTATCCAATCCCTACAATCCAAAATCCTTCGTAAAATCCTCAATGCTCCTTATTTTGTTAAGAATAAAGTCATCCATAAGGACCTTGATATCCCATTTGCTGCAGATTTGGCCCAAACACGGTATCTATTCTTTCATAACAAACTTCATTCCCACCTAAACCCTCTAGTTTCAAACCTAGCTTCCTCTTCAATTCCAGATCCAGAATCCTCCGAGGTGTCTGAAAAGGAGATGGCTACGTGACCTTCTTAGTTGAACTTGTGACCAGTGGGTAGTTTCTCTGTTTGTCATTATGTATGACAGCCTATTTACTTGTTGTATTATTGTAATAATGTAAATATCAATAAATAAATGATAAAAAAAATACATCTAATTAATCATTGAGTCAGTCAATATATTTCTATATTTATTTTTTGAAGTTTAATTACCTTGAACCGTGGAAAATTCCAACCAAAAGCTTTTAAGTCTCCAAACTAAAACAGAAAATGAAATTATGGGACAGATAGTTTCATTTTCCGTTTTAGTTTGGAGACTTAAGGTCATTTCGTTGGAGTTTTTCCACGGTCGTAATATTTATGTGAAGTCTCTTTATAGTTTTCAATTTAATTACTTCGTTGATTCAAAAATCCAAATCTAGGCAAATAATTATTACTTAACTACATGCCACACGCTCACGTACACGCAGTCAGAAACAAACTTGGCTCCTTCAAAAGAACAACATAACTCAACAATTGGCATTTTTGAGTTGGGCCTTCCGTAGCAATTTTATTGGTTGAAGGTTTTTGAAGGAACGATAGAAATGGTTTGCTTTATCAATCCCCAAATTTTTATTTTTTTAAGTTACATGGAACTTTCAAATACTTCTATTGAAAAATTAGGTTTTGAAGGAATTTTGAATTGTTCTTTTGAAGGAGCGACATCTTACTAATATTATAAATGTAAATGTTTGTATGTTTGTCTCTCTTTCAAGCAAAAACTACTGAACGGATTTGGATGAAACTTTACAGTAATATAGGTTATACATCAGAATAACATATAGGCTATAGCAAGCGCGGATTTATGGAAGGGTGCAAGGGGGCACGTGCTCCCCCCCCTCTAGCATTTTAGGTATTGTGGAGAATCCATTATTGTACATAAATAAAGGCAAATCACATGATAATAGTTGTAAAAATAACAGAAATAACATGAGTGAAACTATTTGTTTTGATATACTACTAATCTTACTAATATTATAAATGTGAATGTTTGTATGTTTGTCTGTCTTTCACGCAAAAACTACTGGACGGATTTGGATGAAACTTTACAGTAATATAGGTTATATATCAGAATAACACATGGGCGATAGCAAGTGCAGATTTAGGGGGAGGCGCACGGGGGAACGTGCCCCTCCCCACCCCCGACAGTTTTAGAGGTACTTTGGAGAATCCATTATGGTACATAATTAAAGGCAAATCAGGAATTTAGCATCTTAAAATTTGCAGATAGGTCCTTTGTATGATTTAAGAAAGAAGTTTGGATAATTCCACCCTTATTATAATAAGGGTTCAAAGGTTGTATGGAATCCGTCAGTTTTGAAGTTAGACATCTGAAATTTTGTACGAGTAACTTATAGTGAAACAAATTAAATTTTTTAAATAATTAATTTATTTATTATTTTAAATTATTGTTAAAAAGCACTCTCAAGAAACTTTATGCGGTAGTCCAAATTCTATGCGAGCGAAGCCGCGGGCAAAAGCTAGTATTCTATATGTGCCAATAAAATCACAAATAATATAAAAACTAAAAAAAAAGAAGGAAAATAATTCTTGTGAAACATTATAATAGGGTTGCTAATAAAAATAGAAAAAAATTACCTTAAATAAAAAATACTTCATTAAAGCTACAGAAAGAGAAAAAACATGATAATCTTAAACCAAGATAAGAAATTTTATAATTTGTAACCTGGTGAGCAATATTCAATTAATACAACATTAAAATGGGAAATATGTACATTTCTTGATGAAATGATTACCCAAAAATACACATTTCCCATAATTACACTAATTTTTTCCAATACTAAAACTCGCGATTATTTTTATTTTAGAGTATTAAAAAGGAGACGAATAGAAAGTTAAAACTTGTGAAATCGAAGCGACGATCATGGGAACTGATACTATAAGAAATAAGAGAATTGTCCTAAGTTAATAAAAAAACCAACTATGTAAAATTTCATATACAATACCTGTAATAGGCATCTTTAACATACATCTGATTAGTACATGAGGAGGAATTGGAACAGGAGAGTTGTAAAGGCTGGTTAAGAAGGGGCATGCTGGATATTAGAAGGACGAAATTACCAGAGAATAGGAGAATGGGAACGTTGGAAGATGCAGATCTATGGAAAGGTAATAGAGAACTTGAACAGGAGGAGTTTGTAAACATAGGATGGACGTTGGGTGTTAATTATTTGGTAATGAAATGTTCCTGGGAAATATTGTAATATGGATGGAGAGGAAGAGCCATCCTAATTGGGAATAGTAACAGGAAACAAGGGAGTGTAGTAATAGTTTGCCTCGGTCAATATGAGAGAGCTTACCAGGGGTCTACTTGTCGGGTCGAAAAATAAATGGCGGAAACGATAAAAGAGTTTAAAGAATAAAAAATTGAACACCGAGAGATAAAGGGAATATGGTGATGCGAGAAAAGTGATTGGTCAAAGATGGTACTCAACTTTTTTTACCAAGACACGCCATCTAATGGATATTTATTATACGTATTATTGGACTTATAGTATGTTATCACTGAAACTTTGTTTTGCTAGTTGAATCAATATTTGAAAGGTAAGGAGTTCCTATGTAAATTTAAAGTATTTTACCTTTAATTTTGATTCAACATTTTAATATTGGATTGGTCGAATAATATAATAATTCTTTAAAAAATCCCTCCAAACAGTACACTATTTATGTTTGTTGGATTTTTGACTTTTATGAATGTAAACGCCGATTTTAATTTCTCTTTCAAACAAAAATGTTTGTTTTCCTCTGTAACATTTTGCTACTTGAAAATGGCTCAAGTCTTCCTCTCGAAATGTCTGGAACACCCGTTGAAGAGTGAACTCAGTTATACTGGCTTCGCCCGACCCAGGCTTCGTTGATATTCCTCGCAGTTATCGCTCAGTTTCGGCCGATTTTCAACTCGTGGAACAAGATTATGCTAAAATCACGCTTTGACATCTAAGTAAAGGCTGAATTATTTCCAAGAAGCAAAATGTTACAGTGTTAAAAAACATTTTTGTTTGAAAGATGATTAATAAGTAATTAAATTTATAAAAGTTAAATATCCAACAAGGGAGCGGAGTGGCTCAGTGGTAGAGCACTGAGTTGCCATCCCGGAAATCCTGGTTCTAATCCCGCTGCAGGCAGTTACTTTCTTTAGTCTGTTTGCAGCCGGAGATGGATCATATGGGATCTAGGACCCTCCTGGGGCTCACCCAGCCTCTATAAAATATTGCAAAAATAGGGTACCCAAAATAAGGACTGAACCCAGACCCTTCACGGGTTGTAGTGGTACAGGTAAAAAAATAAGTATAAAAATATCCAACAAACATAAACAAGTTTTCAATTGGGAGAGGCATTTAAAAAAAAAAAAATTCTGTATTATTTTCTGGACAACCCAATACATTTTTACAAGATTGCTTTCTTCCTCATTCCTTGATAGTTTTGATTTTCACGGATTCATATCCATATGTCCAACGTACATTTTGTAATTTACCATTTATATCATGATTCATTAAATTTATTGGTGTGATATGGAAATCTAAAAGAAAGAGATGTCTACTTATCAGGTTCTTTTTTACTTCTTTTGGCTAAAGAAAAAAGAAAAGTGTGTCAGGCCGAAATTCCAAACTGAAACTGAAGTTTTTTTTTATTACAGAACCGCTCGTTTTTATGTTACTAGGATCAAGCTACCATGATATTACCGTATTTTTTGGAATTAGTTCATATTTACCCACTTCACCATACCTTGACCCTTTTATCGCGATTATTATGTGATACTTACTTACTAAAACCAGTTTGGACATATGCATTACAAATTTATGGCATCGTTAAACAGACTCACAGAAAACGACTGCAAACTTTCTAATCAAAATTACTCAGACTTGTCACAAAAGCACCTTGGCATGTCAATAACAAGACTCTACATACAGATTTAAAAATACCAACGGTTGACGAACATATTACAAACGTTTTCAAGAAAAACTACACGGACACCCAAACCCATTGTTACAACAAATGGCCACAACTCTCATGCCTGATACACTAGGAGGAGACTAAAAAGAACTTGGATGAGGGATCTGTTATCATGGGAAATTAAATCAAGCCAAGGGAGATGTAGCTGTTGGCTACTGTTCTTCTTCATGCCTCTCATGGCATTGTATTTTACCTTACTGTCAGCCAATCTACTGATTGTCATTATTTTTATTTGACAGGTGTGGATGTAAATATGAATGAATGAATGAATAAAGCCTTTATTACAAAAATTAGCAGGAATTATTAAAATAATAAAAATTAAAATAATTTTACTACAGATACTATATACAATTTTTTGCTTGTTAATTTATGTAGGCCTTCCCCTTAGGGAGTGATGGCCTAACTTCCCCGGAGACCAATGGATGTAAATATAAAGAGAAGAAAAAAAATTATGTGATAATATTGCATTGTTATTAGTTAGTGCATTTTGATTATTCTAAAACTCAATGAAAAGATAAATGCTATTACAGCACTCCCCTGCAAAGGTTGCGTAATCGCAGAACCTCATTGGCAACTGAATATTGCGCCCTCTGCTGAAAAATGACATTGGTGGTTGTTCTCAGCCGGTTTTTTTTGCAAAGGACCATGCGGATATAATTTTTTTACACGTTCATTATTCTTCTTCAACAATCTTTCATTCTCTTGTGCAAATCTTCTATCCTCCACCCATCCTCTGCGCCTCGTTCTCTCCTCCACCCATCCTCTACGCCTCGTTCTCTCCTCCACCCATCCTCTGCGCCTCGTTCTCTCCTCCCCTACAAATCTTCTACCCTCCACCCATCCTCTGCGCCTCGTTCTCTCCTCCCCTACAAATCTTCTACCCTCCACCCATCCTCTGCGCCTCGTTCTCTCCTCCCCTACAAATCTTCTACCCTCCACCCATCCTCTACGCCTCGTTCTCTCCTCCCCTACAAATCTTCTACCCTCCACCCATCCTCTACGCCTCGTTCTCTCCTCCCCTACAAATCTTCTACCCTCCACCCATCCTCTGCGCCTCGTTCTCTCCTCCCCTACAAATCTTCTACCCTCCACCCATCCTCTGCGCCTCGTTCTCTCCTCCCCTACAAATCTTCTACCCTCCACCCATCCTCTACGCCTCGTTCTCTCCTCCCCTACAAATCTTCTACCCTCCACCCATCCTCTGTGCCTCGTTCTCTCCTCCCCTACAAATCTTCTACCCTCTACCCATCCTCTACGCCTCGTTCTCTCCTCCCCTACAAATCTTCTACCCTCCACCCATCCTCTACGCCTCGTTCTCTCCTCCCCTACAAATCTTCTACCCTCCACCCATCCTCTACGCCTCGTTCTCTCCTCCCCTACAAATCTTCTACCCTCCACCCATCCTCTGCGCCTCGTTCTCTCCTCCCCTACAAATCTTCTACCCTCCACCCATCCTCTACGCCTCGTTCTCTCCTCCCCTACAAATCTTCTACCCTCCACCCATCCTCTACGCCTCGTTCTCTCCTCCCCTACAAATCTTCTACCCTCCACCCATCCTCTACGCCTCGTTCTCTCCTCCCCTACAAATCTTCTACCCTCCACCCATCCTCTACGCCTCGTTCTCTCCTCCCCTACAAATCTTCTACCCTCCACCCATCCTCTACGCCTCGTTCTCTCCTCCCCTACAAATCTTCTACCCTCCACCCATCCTCTGCGCCTCGTTCTCTCCTCCCCTACAAATCTTCTACCCTCCACCCATCCTCTACGCCTCGTTCTCTCCTCCCCTACAAATCTTCTACCCTCCACCCATCCTCTACGCCTCGTTCTCTCCTCCCCTACAAATCTTCTACCCTCCACCCATCCTCTACGCCTCGTTCTCTCCTCCCCTACAAATCTTCTACCCTCCACCCATCCTCTACGCCTCGTTCTCTCCTCCCCTACAAATCTTCTACCCTCCACCCATCCTCTACGCCTCGTTCTCTCCTCCCCTACAAATCTTCTACCCTCCACCCATCCTCTACGCCTCGTTCTCTCCTCCCCTACAAATCTTCTACCCTCCACCCATCCTCTGCGCCTCGTTCTCTCCTCCCCTACAAATCTTCTACCCTCCACCCATCCTCTACGCCTCGTTCTCTCCTCCCCTACAAATCTTCTACCCTCCACCCATCCTCTACGCCTCGTTCTCTCCTCCCCTACAAATCTTCTACCCTCCACCCATCCTCTACGCCTCGTTCTCTCCTCCCCTACAAATCTTCTACCCTCCACCCATCCTCTGCGCCTCGTTCTCTCCTCCCCTACAATGCTGATGTTATTGAGTCGGCTCCTTAATCTCTCTCTTCATCAGTAATTTTAAGTCTTCAAAATCCTACTTTTATCTGCTTCATGTAACCACTCCGGCTTTTCAGGTTGTATATCTTTTCAAATTCACAGCTCTTTTATTGAACCCGAGTTCTGTTCGGTTGACGCTTTGTTTTGAATGGGAGATGATGTTTAGTCTCCTTCTCGCTGCTGACTGGATTCACGCGTATCTCCGAAGATGTATCTAGAGTTCAAGCGATCGCTTGGGACCTGCTTATTACCACGTGAAAATTGAAAGATAGTGTTCTTATTCTCGCATTCTATAACTTTGCCTATCTCTGTGTGGGGTGGTGCAAGGGTTGATTCACAGCTTCATAATTATAAGCTTAGAAGCTGTTAAGAACACTAAGCTGGGTCGACGAAGGGTATTGCTATGATTACTGAGCTTCTTAGGCAACATTTGAATTCCTCATTTGGAGATTCTTTCTGCAAACATATGGACTAAGTTTCCTCGTTGAAATTAGTAAAGAAGAGCCTTATAGACTGGTCCCTCATGAACTTATTCCTCAGCAATCAGCTCTTCGGTAAATTTGAAAAAAATTACCGAAAGATTGTGACCTATGATGAAAAGTGGGTTTACTGGCGGAACCCCGAATACTCGTGAGAAATGGCTAGATCGCGGTCAAACTACTTTTCCTGTTCCTGCAAGGGAACAATTAGAAAAAAAAAACCTATACTTTGCATTTCTTGGAATTTCAAAGGTGTTATTCTTTACGAAATCGTTCGTGATGGATGCTCTATGAATTCTGAACTCTACTGTGAACAATTGGAAAGATTCTATGCAAAGTTGTCACAGCGTTATTCTGAGCTATTGAAGCCAGATGCTTCGGTTTCTTGTGCCTAATAACAAGACGTATTCTTACTCGCTATTCCGCCTATCCGAGAGGGATTTTTGGTGTCCTTGGACCAAATATTAGGGTGGCAATTTGAAATCTACGAAAGAGGTTAAGACGAATTTTGTCCAAAATGAGCTTATAGTACTTAAGGAAGCGGAATCGAAAGTGGCCAAGTCAAGTCTTGGCTTAAAATGGCTTGTTCCTTATGTTCTAATTTCATTTCAATCCAAAGACTACTAGACTAAACCAAAGACTACACAATACCGCTCCCCTTAGTACAATTCTGGACAAAATTAAACTTATTCACATATGATGCCGACACACATCATATGTGTTATCAATATGTGTATTAATTACTTTCACACAAACGATGTCTTAACGATCGTCATAATTTATTTTGGTTTTATTCCCTTCGTATTGATCGGTCGCTTTAGTAGAAGTGAGTCATACTTACCTCTAGCTGATCACGCACAGGCTATTTCTTGTTGGATCACTGCTGTGGAAAACTATTTCTTTTTAGATCACTGCTGCAAAAACTCATAACGTGTTTGTGTAATAGTCAATGTTATTTTGGTTTTATCATTTTATCAGCATTGTCATATGAGATCTATCCTGCCGATATAGGAGAATTTCCCTAATATATTAGAATTCAATCCTAAGGTCTATACAGGAAAGCGACAAATTTCAGTTGGTGATGTCACAAGCCCATCCACTCCATTTCTTGTTGAACTCTGGGTTATACATTGGCTTTCCAATAAACAGTTCTACCTATTTAAGAGAATGCTCCTAGCATCCACCCAGACCATTTTCTTCCTCACATATATATATATATATATATATATATATATATATATATATAAAGTTTATTAATAGCTTAATGAGCGAATTAAGTTTATTGATGTTTAATTAACGATGGGTACAGTTTTAATTACCCCCGGGTAGACCCATGCTCCATGACGTCATTAGTAACTTGCTCCCCTACACAGCTGCTCCGATGACATCACCGATGACGCGTTCCTCCCACCTCCACCCTACACCCTTCAACAGGTAGCCACCCCCACCTGGCTCCAGTCGTCGCGGAGGTCTTTTGGAAAGTGTTCCGTCCTCACTGCCTTCTTGCTACTCGTCTTCTCTGTACGGGCTTCAGTGTCCCTTATCGTGTCCATTTGTTTTATTATTTTGTGCTTTTTGTTTACATTAGGTAAGTTTATTATCTATTATATTATTATTATTATTACTACTACTATTTTATTTAGTTACTGTGTAGATTTTTTCGATAACTAGAATATTATGAGAACTTGACAGTCTTTTCATTATTAAGGTATCAGTTCCGCAGTTTATTGCTCCGCGTTGTCACAAAAGTTTTGACTGACTGTATTCAGTAACTCTTACTGACTGTATATAGTAAATATTAGTGACTGTATATAGATTAATGAATTGACTTGACTTACGTATACTGTTTAGATTATATCATGTGGGATATCAGTTACGCAGGTTGTCGCTTCGATTCAAGTCACAACTTTTCATTCGTATCCTTTTAATATTCCTCGAAAATATAAATAATTTTACTACCGGCTGTATTTAGTAACTATTATTAACTGTTTATTGTAACTATTACAAGGGCGGATCCAGGATCTTTTTCTGGAGGGGGACACAACGGGCAGACGGGCAAAAATATCAACAATAACTTAGAAATAAACTTGTAGTATTTATAGAAAGGTTTCAAAGGTTTATTAAAATATCAAAATAGTTTCACCCATGTTATTTCTGTTATTTTATTCATATATTTTAGCAACTGACATGATTTGCCTATAAGTTTGTACTGTAATGGATTCTCCACAGTACACAACAAACCGCCTGGTGGGGGGCACGTGCCCCGTGCCTCCCCCCTGGATCCGCCCATGTATTACAAACTGTATATAGACTAAAGAACGAGCTTACACACACCGTGTAGGTTATATCATTATCTATACTTGGAAATGTTTGTTCATACATTAATTTATTGATAAAATGATTTCTGAAATACATACATTTTCCAGAATTACACTCTTTTTTTTCATGCTAAAATTCACGATTATTTTTATTTTCGAGAATATTAAAAAGGAAATGAATGAATAGTTAAAACTTGTAATTAACCTCGAAGCGACAAATTGCTGAACTAATGCCAAAAACCGACTTTACTTAAATAGTGATATGTAACTTATCTATTATATATATATATATATATATATATATATATATATATATATATATATATATATATATATATATATATATATATTTATCTTTATAGGAGGTTTCTTAAATGCTATGAATATAAGCAGGTTAGTTATTATTTCACTAGAGATGCAGACGACCCGGGTTCGAATCCCGGCCAGGACAAATCTTTTCTCTTCAAAATATAAGTATTTAAAAATAATTATTATCTCATTTGATTGATATATCCTTTAGGCCATTATACCGTCATTAAATTTGTTTGCGATATCAACAATATTTGTTGTCTTCTCTCATTTTGCAAGTTAGCAGCTGTTATCAGATCTACTCCGCTATCACTGGAAATATGTTGGCCAACAGAAGCATGTGACGATGTCTGGGTGATTCATTGAAATTCTTGCTAACTGGGAGGTGAATGGAACTTTTATTTAGCATCTAGTACGAGCTATCTTAACAGCGTCTTTTAGATTAAAAGCTTTCTTATTTACTATTCACTTTTATTTTGCTCTTATTCAACTTTTTTATTTATTAAGTATTATTGCCTGTATGTAGTAGTAATATATAATATTCAATGGGAAACGAATAAAAAATTGTGACTTAACTCGAAGGGACAAACTGCGTAAGTCAGTTCATTGACTATATACAGTTCGTAATAGTTACTATACAAGTCAGTAACAGTTACTATACAAGACAGTAACAGTTACTATACAAGTCAGTAACAGTTACTGTTTACAGTCAGTTAAAACTCGTTACTTAATTCGAAGCTCTATCTATGTATCATAATTAAAAATTGGCACTATTTATATATTTTGTAGGTGTTTGGTATTGTTTCACTGGTGATTACTGTTACCCGCACACATATATTTGTATTTATATTATATAAGGATTTATATGTATATGTTAATATATAGTCATAAAATGATATAGGCAGCGGAGTGACTCATTGGTAGAACGCAGATTTGCCGTGCCGCTATAATAAATTAAAATATTTATTCAATTAATAAATTAAAATTATTATCATTCCAAATGTCATATCCATAAAACTGTAAAACGTGAAGGATGTTCAACGTCTTAAGGCATTCGAAAGTAATCTATTGTGTAGAATATTTGGTTCAAAATCGAACGAACGAGGTACAAAAAAGTTAATTAACGTCCGAGGTAGATCGTGACGTAGATGGTAGGAACGCGCCAAGGGCTATTTTACGAACATGAACATTGTACATTATTTGTGAATGAAATGGTATGATAAACAGTTATTAATGGTATCTGCATCGGGTCTTCCTGTTCGCTAAGCCTTAGTGTTGCTAATATTATTGTTTGATTACACAGTCTTTTTTACACATTTAAGACGGTTTTATTATAATTAGCTATTAAATCTTTTAAGATTTTGGGTTCACTGCATGGCAGAGTCTTTACTGTTTCTTGGACGACGATTGTGCATGGAAGTGATGTGTCCTAGATCACGCCCAACCGCCAGATTTTCCTCTTTTATTTTGGGTACCCACTTTATAGAGGCTGGGTGAGCCCAGATCTCATAAGATCCATCTCCGGCCGCTAAGGGATAAAATAAAAGTCTGCCAGCAGGCGGACCTTCGGCCCGGCTATTTACTGCTCTAGCACTGAGCCACTCCGCTCCCCAAAATAAACAGACGGAGAAAAGAAATTATAAAAATAGATATTATACTTAAAAATATATTTATAAGAAATTTTCAGATTAATTTCAAACTGTATCGTCGATCTTACCTAGTTCTCTGCCTATGGAGAAAGTGTAGCCTGTACAAGAATCCATCCGTCTCGCAGTCAGGCAATGTTTCAATTGGACATAACACCTATCATATCAAATATTTTTTTGTTCTGAATAATCTTCTTATGGTTTATGGACCGCGAAAAGACTCGTGCTAGGGCCTTAAATTAACTCAGGTCGTCGATAGTCTGCAATTCAAATTATGAAATAATTGTCTGTGGAAGCAAGAAGTTGAATTGGTAGGAGTTATTCAGATGTGCCTGGTTAAGAGTTTTTAAGCTTAATAGTTTATCAATTCTTAATGCTGAGTTAATTTATTTCATTCTATTTGGGCCTTCTTTACATCCTTTGAATATTGTCCAAAAAAAAAGACAGAAGGATGTCTTGCCCGTCTAATTTCCTCTTTAATATTTTTCTCGGCCTAGAACCGACTCACAAGGAAAGTGCTCCTTGAACATGGTGCTTTATTTTAAAGGTCGTTGTTTCCAAACTCTAGTTCAATTAAGTTTTATATCAACTTCTCATTCCTACTTGCTTATGTTTCGACTATATTATTTTGGCTTTATATAATATCATGTTGGCAAACGGTGTATGTAAGTGGTATGCTGAATACCTCGGGTTCAAATCTAGCAATGATAGATAAATTATCTTATCTGTTAATAAATAAACGTCTTGGGGCTCACCCAGCCTCTATAAAGAGGCTACCTTTCATTTGTTGTATACCTCACTGTTGAGCGTGTTCTCACAAGTTACCTCCCTTCACAACCGTTGTATTAAAACAGTACAGCCAATTAAACCAAGACCCTTCATGGGTTTTAGCGTTACAGAGTTTATTAATATCATCATATTATTGCTTCTGTTTGAGTATAGACTTGTGGGACGCGTAACTAAGTCTAAATTTTTTTAATCGTTTTCACAGTTACCATTTTGATCTATATATATTTCTTTTTGGTTGTCTCTTATGGTGTATATTTGAAAGCCTTTAGATTACATTCTGTGCGCCACTTTTCTTGAATCGTTTATTTTTGTATTTTGGTGGCTGGAGACCTCTCAACCTACGTTTGAAGAATTTCGTAACCTTCTTCTATAGCTAATGCTGCGGATATCCAGCAGGTGTCTTTAGGGGTTTTTAGAGTATTTCATCCTTCATAATTACACCTACAGAGAAATATTTAAGACTCTAACTGTAGCATCGCCCGATTAGCCATAGCAGCATAAAGTAAAGTTCTTCTTCTTCCATGGCTCTACAGCCCTTGTAGGGCCCTGGCCTCCACAACAACGCCTCTCCAGTCTTCCCTGTCAGCAGCTCGACCTCTCCATTGTCCGATTCCCATCCTCTGCAGATCGCTCTCCACATCACCCAGCCATCGCAACCTGGGCCTTCCCCTTCCTCTTCTGCCTCCTGGTTTGCCATGTAATAGTTTCTTCGGGTACCTATCCTCTCCCATTCTCTCCACGTGCCCAAGCCATCTTATACGGGTTTATTTGACATAGGTGACCCAGGTCTGGTTCATTGTACAGTTCCCGAAGCTCTCTATTATTTCTTGACCTCCATTGGCCTTCGTTACATACTGGCCACAATATCTGTCGAAGTACCTCCCTCTCCCAGATCTGCAGCATCTTCTCGCATTCCTGGGTCAGGACCCACGTTTCACCAGCGTACGTGACAATCGGTTTTAAGATTGTTTTATAGATCAACAATTTTGCTCTCCGTGACATGTTCCGAAATCTTAATGCTTTTCGCAATGCAAAGAGACATCTGTTGCCTGCTGAAATTCTTGCTTTAATTTCTGCAGTGATGTCATTCCTTCGTGTCACTAAAGCCCCCAGGTACTTGAAGCTGTCCACCTTCTTAAATGTGTGGTGGAGCAGTTGCACATGACTCTGCTCTTCCTGCCCATAATTTTTTTTGGAAATCATGTATTAAAGTTCAATGAATAAAAAAAAATTTGTGTTTAGTAATTTGTAAGGTACTTGAAGCTCGTTGTTTAGTTTAGTTTTTTGTGTTGTAAGGTACTTGAAGCTTAAAACTCGGGCTCCAACCTACCTGCTGACCAAAAACTCTCAATCTGTTATAAATAGTTTTCAAAACTCGGGCTCCAACCTACCTGCTGACCAAAAACTCTCAATCTGTTATAAATAGTTTTCAAAACTCGGGCTCCAACCTACCTGCTGACCAAAAACTCTCAATCTGTTATAAATAGTTTTCAAAACTCGGGCTCCAACCTACCTGCTGACCAAAAACTCTCAATCTGTTATAAATAGTTTTCAAAACTCGGGCTCCAACCTACCTGCTGACCAAAAACTCTCAATCTGTTATAAATAGTTTTCAAAACTCGGGCTCCAACCTACCTGCTGACCAAAAACTCTCAATCTGTTATAAATAGTTTTCAAAACTCGGGCTCCTACCTACCTGCTGACCAAAAACTCTCAATCTGTTATAAATAGTTTTCAAAACTCGGGCTCCAACCTACCTGCTGACCAAAAACTCTCAATCTGTTATAAATAGTTTTCAAAACTCGGGCTCCAACCTACCTGCTGACCAAAAACTCTCAATCTGTTATAAATAGTTTTCAAAACTGCATTTCTGCTGATTAAAGCGAATAATCTTTTTTATGAAATATATAACGCATTGTAAAAGGATTTCCTACACGACGCCAATGGAACCCTTAATGTGAAAAAAAGGGGGCAACTTCAGCACGTTTCCTTTTTTGAGAATGTAATCCGTGAAACCAAGTTGGCAGTACTAAAATAAGCGTGAAATTACTGATTGTAAGCCCTTTTATGTGGAACATTACTGCTTGTATATTTGCTAAAATTGCTACTAATATTAGTAATTATTAATAAAATGGGCTGCAGGGTTAGAAGGTATAATGAAAAGGATAGTCTTTTTAAATATGTTCTTTAGAAATGCAAGAAATTATTACGTTTTTACCTAGAACATATTATTTTGTATATCTTAGGACAATCCAAAATAAACTCTGATTTGTTACTAATGGCTAATCAGAAGATAGAAGATGCTAAAACATACTATTCTAGGTATATGTGGTCCGAGTGGAGATCAACAATATTTCCTGAGTAGGGAGAACTGTTTATTAAAGAGCCAACGTTTCGACCCACACTGTAGCTCTTCTTCAGGGCTATCGAGGGGGGGGGGGAGGTGTAGCTTCGCCTAACTTCTAGCCTAGACTTCGGTCCACCATTTTACCTTTTTCCGAAGCTCAGCATACCAAATAGGAATTTTTAGCCTCTATTGTGTGGTTTACGGTGACCTCTCGAATACGTTGGAGGACAGATTGAGGCGAATCTCGAGTATAAGTCACTCTTTCCTTCCATTCGTTGATAATATTTCCTCAGTAGCAGTAGCACTCATCAACTCACAACAACCCTCATACATCATTTTCGACCTCACGCTTTTACATCATTGTAATTTTGTAGTTTTTATTAGGTGCTAAATTTAATGTTCTTTGATTAACCATAACTTTTTTCGGTAAAGTATACCTAATTATTATTTTTATTATTATCGTTTGACAACTCTTTCTCACTTTAGTCCGCAAAGGACCTTTCATGAGATAGTTTGACTACAAGTACCTTAGGAATCTTATTATTAACAAGTACAATTTTTCCTTGGGTTGAATCTATCATTTACAGTTGTGTTTATTACCTGTTGTAAGTGCTGTATCTCTTCACAAAGAATGCCTTTTCCACTTTTCTTTTGTCTCTGCACCCATGGAAGGTAGAATCATCCACTATTTTCAGAATATTGAATTCTTTTTAGCGCAAAATGACCGTAAGGAGACGCATGATACAAAAAATTGTTGAAGAGCTCGAGGTTTGACGTTTTGAAGTTTCTATATGTTTCCCACTTCTTTAATTCCCTGTTATTAATTTCTTCCCTTACCAAGCTGAAATACAACATATGACTCAGGCTCCTATGATCATATTTTCTGACCCAATGATGATGATCATAGTTTCTTGCCAAATCATCAGCTGCCTCATTGCTTTCAATCCCCCCCCCCCTGTCTCGAAGTCCACATTAGTAGAGCCGCATTCGCAGTCACGGAGGATTAGTTTATTGCACTTAGCTAAAAGCTTTATGATATCGAGGCCGTTCCGGACAAGACATTATGACATTAGTTTTTGTAAGAGGGCCTCTATATTTATATATATATATATATATATATATATATATATATATATATATATATATATATATATATATATATATATATATACTGCTCTATATTGTTTGACAATCAGAAATAATTATACTTTTTTCTTTTCTATTCTTATCTTTCAATAGCACGTATGCACGTAGCATGTATGCTAGTGAAGCACTTCGAGTGTGATCTCCTAGCAAGGGATTTCTGTATTACGGTTCGAATATACCTTTCCCTGTTTTTCCTTCTTTAACGATTCCATCCACTGGATGAGGGTCCCGATTTCAATTCAGTCCTTTCTTCCTCTTCTCTGGAATAAATTTCTTAAATCTCTTATTGAGATATACCAAGATAAATCTTACTAATATTATAAATGTGAAAGTTTGTATGTTTGTCTCTATTTCACGCAAAAACTACTTAACGGATTTGGATGAAACTTTACAGTAATATAGGTTATACATCAGAATATTAGATTTAGGTGGGGGTGCACGTGGGCACCTCCACCCAACAGTTTTTTTAGGTACTGTGGAGAATCCATTATAGTACATAATTAAAGACAAATCACATGATCATAGTTGTTAAAATAACAGAAAGAACATGAGTGAAACTATTGCTTTAATATCCTACTAATCTTACTAATATTATAAATGTGAAAGTTTGTATGTTTGTCTCTCTTTCACGCAAAAACTACTGAACGGATTTGGATGAAACTTTACTGTAATATAGGTTATTCATCATAGGCTACAGCAAGCACAGATTTATAGGGGGGTAAGGAGGCAAGTTGCCCCCCCCCCTTATAGTACATATTTAAAGGCAAATCAGGAACTTAGCATCTTGAAATTTGTAGATAAATTTTTTGTATAGTTTAAGAAAGAGATTCGGATAATTCCACCCTAAGGGTTTCTTCTTTAATATAATAGGGGTTCAAAGTATAGAATCCGTCAGTTGTGAAGTTAGACATGTGAAATTTTGGATGTACGAGTAATTTATATTTTTTAAAAATAATTAAATTATTTATTTAAAATGATCTTTCACAAACTTTATGTGGCAGACCAAATTCCAGGCGAGCGAAGCCGCGGGCATAAGCTAGTAATCTTATGGGCTAACACACTTTATATCGCACTTTTCTTAAGTGAATATTTCAAAATTAGGTGGTTTTTTTCTGTGGCGAGTTATGACTATGAAAGAAATATGTGAATATCTCTTTATCACTCAGGAAAACTGTATCGACCTAGCTTCAGAGCTTGTCTGCCAGGAGGCACTAGTGTCACTCTTAGTTTCCTAATGCTATTCCAAGCTCACAATAATTGTTCCCATTTTTCCAAAAATGTAGGTTTTTGACTAACTTTTAAAATACTAGTGCGATATATCCTTCCCCTAATTTGGGTGACATGCCCTTGATAAATTCTTGGAGCATATTCCAACTTCGCTATCTTGTAAGGTCTCTTTTTGTTTACAAATGTGAAATATAGTTTTGTTCAGTATTACCTCTATGGGCTGCTTACCCTAAAGTTGTAATTGATAGTTGTTCCTAAGCAAGCCATCCTCAGTAGTGGCTTTTTTACATTGTTTTTGTCCACCACATGACTTCCTAATTTATCCAAGCTTGAATAATTTTGGCAAATTAGCATTCTTGCATTTTGGGTTTAGTATCTGTTTTATTTTACCAAACAGCTCTTACAAATCCATAAGGAATCATTTGTTTTACTTATGATTTATTTGGGAATCCTTCGCGAGTTTTTGATCTTGCATTATTCCCAGATATTTCTCTTCATAATTCAATGAAACAAAACAAAAAAAAACTACATTGTATGTAAGAATATGCATTAGAAGATATCTCTCCTTCAAAATAACAATGTCGTAACTCAAAAAATCTAATATTTCAATAGTTATATGATAGTTAAATGTCTTTTCATAACTAAACCAGATGAATTTTAAAAAAAAGAAGTAAAAATTTGGATATTGATATAGCAAAGCAATCCAATTGTAATGATGCTATTGAAATTATTTTATTAATCATTAGACAATTTTTAAAAGCTTGAAATGTTTTTATTCTAACTTATGTCATTACTCCATAAAACTTCTGATTCAAACATGATACAACCCAAAATATGACGTTATTAAAAAAACAAAGAGAGTCATGTGATATCATGGAAATGAAATATCAGGTATGTTGTTCCTGAATTGAATAGCTTCAAACAATACAATAGCTACTGAAGGCTTATAGTAAGCTCAAAAATGCCTGTCCTTCTTTCGCAGGAGCGATAAATATTGCATTGTTATACTTAATAAGTGACTTATTAATTAAAATTCAATTAAAGAAATATATAAAATTAATTAAATAAGGTAAATTATGACCCAAAAAGTCTAGTTACGTCAGCGGGCTGTCCTCGGTCACTGCTACAGCTCGCTTCAGTGATTCTTGCTTTCCCTGACGACATCGTCATCGTAAGCTGCTCTCACTTCGTTGCCGTACTCTTCTTTCTAGGTCACAAGTAATTAGTTATATTTTTTCTTCCATAAGTAACATGTAAACTTAACTTATTTAAGAGATACACTAGAATATAGTTAGCTTTATTTATTTGTATGGCAAAATTGAAATACATTGGGTAAACAAATAAAGCAAGCTACATCTTATTCCAATATTTCGATTTTAGGAATGTTATTGCAATGCGCAGAATTCAGTGGATTAACATTAAGGGATTTTTCTTATAATCTATACTTTTTTTTTTTTATAAAACAATCCTAAAATAAATAAAAAATATTTTATTTGATGCAAAATATTGTTTCACCTATTAAAATTATATTTATTAGGCACTCATAGATAGTTTGATAGGCTCACTTGATGGATACAAAAAAAGTACTCGACTGAATTTCAATTTTTCGAATCTATCGAGAAACCTCTATTAAAACGTCAAGTACCTACTGTAGTAAAATAAAATATAATTCTATAAAGCAAATAAAAAGCTTTATAATAACAATTAGTACGCTTTATACAGGTAAATTCGTTGATGTTTTCAACACGTTGAAAATGTGAAGCCTTTTTGGAGCGTAAAAAAACAAAACCAAAAAATACAATAACAGGTGGCCATGATGAGGGAAATTAATTGTCATTTTGTCCAGGTATCACTATGAAATTAGCCCAATTTTTTGTGAATGCAATGCAAAATTTCAAACTATAATTCCGCAGAAGATTAAGATACCATGTTTGAATATAATTTAAAAAAAAAACCTAAACCTATAATCTTTTGTGAAGGTCTTAAAATATCATTTGATAAAACAAAAACGTAATAAGTTATAAAATATGATAAATTTTAGATTTAAGTATTGAAAAAGGCCATAAAACTAAAAGGTTATAGCACTGAAGGATTAAGTTATAAGTTCATTATTTGAACTATTTTATTACATATTTTGATATATATATATATATATATATATATATATATATATATATATATATATATATATATATATATATATTAGAGAAGAGTTGGTCGAATGTATCTTCTAATTCAAGGAAGAAATAGTTGGGGGTGCAGTCAATGAAAACATCAAAATAAGGATAACTTATTTATTATGTGCCGACGTTGACTTGTCTCTGAGCGGCCTAACCTGCAAGTTGTTTTATTCGCCCTGAAGATGGCCTACATTGTAGGCCGAAACGTCGGCACATAATAAATAAGTTATCCTTATTTTGATGTTTTCATTGACTGCACCCCCAACTATTTCTTCCTTGAATATATATATATATATATATATATATATATATATATATATATATATATATATATATATATATATACATATACATATATAAGAGTTCGTCCTGACTGAAAAGAGCCGAAACGGCATAAGCTACACACTTAAAATTCGGACAGTAGGGGCGGGGCATTTTACAAGGCCAAGATGCACTAATATTTAATATTTTGTAAAATTCGTCCCCTAAGAGGGTGAAATACGTTTAAAAAAACACTTCATTTTTAAAGCTAGCACTATGAACTTTAGATTCAGCTTCTACATTAAAAATTATGAAATATAGGTTTTTTTATTTTTTGAAAATCGACACCTAACAGTATAAATACGGTAAATTGTATCATGTTATCTATACTAATATTATAAATGCGATCGTAACTCAGTGAAAATGACATAGGCTACTTATTAATGCGAAAAAAGGGTTGTAAGGGGTTGAAAGAGGGGATGAAGGTTAGTATGTAATTGTCCTAATTTTTGAAGCTAGAAGCTTGAAACTTATTTTTTATGCTTTTGATTATAATTATATATATATATATACATATATTGTAAAAATTTTACCCTTTAGGAGGTAAAATAAAAATAAAGGATGAAAGTTTCGATTTGTTAACACGATTTTTGTTTTATTTTGTTTTACTTAATTATTGTTGTTCGTGAAATAACGTTTTATTTTATAATAACGAACAATCTCTGTACAATTTTTCGTTGTCTTAAGCTAATTTAAAAAAAGTAACTAGATTATTGTATAAATCATTCGTAAAACAATGCTTTCGTTAATTTTGTAGTTCATTTGCGTGTGTATTAACGTAATACGTAGTTTTCATAACCATTCTTTAATTTATCTAGATTTTACTTCATAAAATACTTTTTAATAACGTTGTAAATGCACTAAATTTTTACTATCGAAAATTATAAATGATGTAGTTTTAATATACTTTAATAACTCCGATGTCTGTTAAATTAACCATTTTTAAATTCACTTAGATTTTACTACTTAAAATAACCTTTTATTACGTTGAAAATGCACTAAAAGAACATATAAAACTAATAATTACTCTATTCCCCTCTACTGCGTGAACATTGAACCTGTACTTCGTACCCTAGCCTCTCAGTCAGGTCCCAGCTGCGAAACTGCGCACATCGCTGCACTTTACAATTTAACTATTGAAACTAAAGTTAAACAATATATATAGATCAAATAAAGTATTCTACTATAAGAGGAGGTAATGAACGAATTTTTACTATTGAAAATTATAAATGATGTAGTTTTAATATTCCTACTTTAAAAACTCCGATGTCAGTTAAATTAACCATTTTTAAATTCACTTATTTCTAAATACATTTAATACGTTTTTTGGCAAAATATGGGAAAACAAAAAACGTTGTTTATAAAAATTTACTTAAATATACTAATTGCAATAAATATTTAATACTTATTTTATTTGCAAATTAATTAGCCTAAGCAATTAAAATGCTGCCCAAAATGACTATTCCACGCGGACGAAGTCGCGGGCATAGCTAGTTAGTATATAAAATCGATAAATATATCAGAGGTAATACATATCAACTTGAATGACATCTCGCAGAGGGCTCGGTGAAGCTTCACAAACATGTTTCTGTTCTTCATTCCAAGAAAAAAGTAAATTTTTAATACTTTTCAATTGATCTACTAAATAACTTTATCGAGAAATATTTATCTTCCTATCTTTATTTTATGGACCCTGTTGTATCTTCAATCCATCTTGGGCTCACCCAGCCTATATAAAGCAGGTACCTTAATTGGGGCTTACCTTGCGGAACACCTCCCTGTATCAGAAACAATTTTCTTAACCTAAGAATCATGGGTTCTTGACTTTTTCCTATAAATATTTAAGACAATCATTGCCAGAAGAGATAGAACTTGAAGGAACTGACGTACCTTTGACGTCGGGAATTAAGACATTTGTAGGGGCCATACCTTATGTCATGCTTCCTGTGTCATCGTTTACCAAACTCAGTTCTAATTCTCAGTTTATATTCCCAAGATGTCGGGACATTGATAAGATTCTCCTATCAAATTATAATTCCAATATTAGAATGCAATTTTAATTTCGGACGTGACTAGAGTTTTGTTTTTATTGGCTTATGTATGTCTTTATACTATAAATGTCGTACTTCTATGATTCATATAAATTACGAATTATTCTTTGAGTAAGTTCGTTTTTAATTCGGAAAATAATTTTTAATCATGAAGGCATAGTTGTTCTTAGAGGTCAGTTCTAGAAATTGACTGAACCTCAATTTCTAGAATATTATCGAAGTAACTCAACCAAAACGTGAAGTATTGTTCTTACTGTAGTAGAATTATAAATAATTTTTAAATATTTTGGTTATGACGTGTTTAAACCACCATGCCAGTATTAAAAATGTGTAAATATATTGGAAGAAAATTGTGCGGGTCAATAATGTCAATAAAAAGGTATGGAGAAATGTTTGTTAAGTAACCAACGTTTCGACCTACATTGCTGGAATATTCAAGGCTAAATATGCAAAATGCAGACAATTGAAAATTGTTAAAAATTACTAAATATGGTAAATATTAAAGTTAAAATGTATTAGCAACAAGAGTATTAATAACAAAGTAGCAGGAAGGTAATACAAAAAGCAATAAAGTATAAAAGAATAATTTAAAGAAATTTTAAAAAATAAAAGAATTTTAATTTCTATCATTATTACCTTATTCTTTAATATTTAACAATTTATTTTTATTATTTGTTTATTCTTTGTTACTCTGTGTGCTACCTTCCTGTCACTTTGCTATTATATATCCTTATTTATTAATTTTTAACAGTTTTGTGATTTTCAATTGTCTGTATTTTTCATATTTAGCCCTGAAGAAGACCTGCAATGTAGGTCGAAACGTTGGCTACTTAATAAACATTTCTCCATATCTAAGGGGAATTTACTGAGCTCCACCCGGGCCATTTTCTTTCACTCATATAATGAAGGTCAACTACTATCATTCAAGGTCAATGTATATTCATTGTGTATGTATGGATTCACGTGCATATCACGTTTTTTTCCCTTCATATTCAGTCAATACTTTGTGAAACTTTTGACGATATTGTTTTGATATTCATGCAAAATTGATGACAAAATGTTTTCAACTACAACACTCAATCAATACGCCTGTAAAATATTAACATATACTCTGTAAATATCGTTGAAGACTGTGAATGCTGAAATATATAAAGTTATATTTGCTTTATGCAGTATTTTGAATGGTGAGAACATGTCCGTGCCACCGCAAAGTATCGAATTTGAAAAAAAAAATACAGTTTTCGTTTTCGACTTATAGCAGTTGCTTTAGGATCGATAATTTATATAAAATCCATATAGAGGCACCTATCGGTGACAAAAACAATGTAAAACGAATGTCATTGGTTTGACTATAGGCACTAATTTTTATTCAAGCTTGAAACTGCTTTTTTTTTATTCTCCTTAAGAGTACCGATGTTGGCATTCGATAGTTGGAAATGGCAGGGACGATGTGTGCTAATGCATTTAAAGTGAAACCGTGATATTGTTATAATACATACCTAAACATAAAAATATGTGTTAAGTTGTTCCTTATACGTGCAGTTATAGAAAAAACCTGTACCACTACAACCCGTGAAAGGGTCTGGGGTTCAGTACATGGTAGAGACAGTACTGTTTCATGGACAACGGTTGTGCAGGGAGGTGATTTGTCCTAGATCATGCTCAGCCGCCAGATTTTTTCTCTCTTATTTTGGGTACCCCACATTAGAGACTGGGTGAGCCCCAGGAGGATCCTAGATCCTATATGATCCATCTCCGGCTGCAAATAAACTAAATAAAAGTTGCCTGGAGCGGGATTTGAACCGGAATTTTCGGGATGGCAACTCAGTGCTCTACCACTGAGCCACTCCGCTCCATTACCATGACAACTCAGTGCTCTACCACTGAGCCACTCCGCTCCCCCTGTTATATATTCGCCATAGTTGTACACATTTTATTTTTTGTACTAAAAAAAGAAGTATAAATACTTTTCTATCTTAAAATGTAGTGTCTTTGATTTTTCTTTTTTCTATAAAGCATTATTACTTACTGAGAGAATTTTTTTAACGTTCGACCGATACCTATACGAGTACGATGAATTTATTCTAGATTGCGTTGTTCACACATAAAGTAGTTGTGAATTGCCTATTTAAATAACAAAAATTAACTTCTCTTAAGGGCTTTTAATATTTTTATTTATTATGGTTAGGCAATTATTTTAAATATTGCCATCGACTTTATATGTCCTCAGAAAGATATAACCTGATGTATCTCATTCGTCAAAGTCAATTAAGACCTTGATCTTTTGTTTCCCTTTGTGACCTTACAATAAAGTTGCGCAAGAGTATTCTTAACCTGATTTCGGTCACCAAATCTCTAGGATTAATTAATAGTGTTCTAGATTGAGTAAAATAGTTTATGTAAGTTCATTTATAGTTTGTAATCATTGATTGTTTAAAAGAAAATAAGCTGTTTTGTTTATGTAGCCGGTTATGCCAGTTATTTATAACAATACAACGAGTAAACAAGTATCATATTGGCATGAATAAAGACAAGTAGAGAAACTACCCAGTGATAGTATTAAAAAAATAAGTAATAATTCAAATAATAATATTATCATTAGGAAATGAAGATGTTGCTAGGTTTGAAACTAGCGGGTTTGATTGGGAATAAAGTTTGTCATGAAAAGATTGATATCGGATTCGGGCCAGATCAGCAACAAACGAGGCATTAAGGTCATTATAGATTACTTTGGTCGTCTAGTAAGTGTTGAAGTAGCCTGAAACGGCCTGCTGTTTCTTGTCGTTTCAGTCTAGCATGAAGACTCCAAGTTACACACGTTTGTCAAGGTATAGTCCTAATTACCGGACCTGTTCTACTGGATTCAGTGGGATGAGCTTCAATTTTTAAATAATATATACTCGTATTCCGAAACTCTCTAGTTTAGGAAATCAAATTATTTAAAAAAAAAATAAAGAAATTTCTTTATCCACTTAATTTATTAATTTCCACTTATTTTTTTATATGTATGTTTTTTTATTATTTTTTTTTATTAGTATATTGCTCCTGAAGGTTAATTTTATTTAATGTGCATTAAAATTCCGATTCAATGTACTAAGAACTAATAAATGATCAATTGTGATGCTATATGAGATTCACTGATGTCCAGAGGTTAGCTACTTTGTCTTGTTCCTTCTTAAGAGCAGCTACTTTGTCCTGTTCCTTCTTAAGAGCAGCTACTTTGTCCTGTTCCTTCTTAAGAGCAGCTACTTTGTCCTGTTCCTTCTTAAGAGCAGCTACTTTGTCCTGTTCCTTCTTAAGAGCAGCTTCTTTGTCCTGTTCCTTCTTAAGAGCACCTACTTTGTCCTGTTCCTTCTTAAGAGCAGCTCAGGATCTGGTTGACCTACGTCTTTGATAGACAGTGCATACCTACTACGCTAGGGTGCAGAGTTGCTGCTGCTCAAGGATCCAGGTTTAAATCTTTAACTGAGCTAATTGTGTAATGTTTTAACAGTCGCGGTCCCTGTGGGGTCTACAAACCCATCTGGAAGAAATCCTGGTGGCTAAGCGTGATTTCAACAAATTGCCTCCCTGCACAACCGTTTTTCTCAATGTTCTCAAAACAGTGCATTCTCTACAATGTACTGAACCCAAGATTCTTTATGGGTTTTTGTACAACGTTTTCTTTTTTTTATTGTTGGCAGTGTTAGCTTGTTGGGTTTAAATACATATAAATTAGTTATGGATTTATAAATATTGTTACGGTCGCAGAGGGGAAGACGGAAGCAGGGGATTAGCGGCTTAAGTCTATCGGCGGGAGAAGTTAAAATAGGATTAGGACCTTCTCGATCGTCTCCTTTTGTCGGAAAAGGAAGATTCCAGAATTGTCTCCACCCTTCCGTGTTCTTGAATGTTCGGATGAAGATCTGTGATAAGTGAGTGTAAGTGTGGTAAACTAGTCAGTGTTGAACTGGCCAGTGTAATAAGTGTATCAGTGAACTGTGACAGTCTTGCGAGTGTAGTAAACTGTTTCTGTTTGTTAATGTGTGTCAGTTTGTCATACTTGGAGAATCTTACGGTCGGTGCACTAGTGAACTGTAAGTGTTAATTATTAGTTATAAATTGTAGTTTAATATATTCATAGCAACTATTGTAATTAGTTAAGCTATCTAGAATTAGTCTTATATTACTGTAATAATAAAATAAGAGTTAGGCCTCGATAATAAATATTTAGAATATTGTTATTGTAAATTTATATTAGTTTAATAATTTAATTGTTAATAGTTTAATTGTATCATTTTGTTAATAAATATTAGTATCTTTAATTAAGTAATAGCTTAATTAATTTTAATACCCAGTAGCCCGTAACAATATACATACTGATTGTTTGACATTTTCATTTTTATAAATAATAATAATTTCGGTTCATAGACACTGCTATATTTAGATCCCTCCCTTAGCTATTGTTCCAGCCGACTCAACAGTCATTCGCGCCTCCGTGACCTGATTAGACGAATTGCCATTTGTTTAGAAATTCGTTTGTCCTTGGAGGCGCTTAGGTATCTTCGTCTAGAAATTTTTTATTTTATTTTTTCAATGTTATTTTAAAACTCGGATATTGACAAACATTTTCACCGGTGTTATAAGTAGCTCTAAAAATTTATAGCTATAAAAAAATTGGGTTAGTTCAAACTTAAAAATAATAAATAATATAAAAATATTTATTTAAGAAATTATACAATTTGGCATATATTATATATGCGATCTTCTTTCGAAAACCTCCCCAAGGGATTCACGTAGAAGCTTACACCCTATAACATATATTGTCGATGTATCGTATTTAAGTAACGTCGGGAGATGGATCTGCGTTTTGTTGGTAAAATTGTTGATAGATATTCGAGTTGTAATAATATATTGTTGATATTTTAATATAATATAAGAATGATAATTAAAGGGGGTGGTTAGAGAGTACTCCATGTCCGCCTAACGGCAAGACCGTTCTCATTTTTGGTATCATATAACAACTGTAAGTTCAGTTACACTGCAGTAGTTACTTTATGTTTTAGTAGAGGTACCCCGATATTACTAATTATGTATATATATACATATACATAATTAGTAATATCGGGGTACCTCTACTATATAATATATATATATATATATATATATATATATATATATATATATATATATATATATATATACATATACATATATATATACATATACATATCTATATATATGTATTATCTTCTCTATTATCAGCATTTCCTTTAATCTCCGTTATTGGCCTTTAGTAATAACAGATAGGATGAAGGAGATACGCGAAGTTGTGAAAGCTACATCCAACCTATTTAGCTCAGCTATTCGAAAGGTATGTATGTACTTACCTTTATTGTCATTCATTGAACTGCTTAGAGGACCTGCTATGAATGACAGATCAATGTCACGTGACTTGTAGTAGCACGTGACCCTAACCTGATTTGCCTAGCTCGGGGTAGACCCTGTGAAGGGATTCTCTAAAATTGATCTTGTCTTTGTGCGTGATGCAAATACAAAAACGCCCATATTTCTTCATTGCCTCAAAATTATCTCTGTACATCAGTATGAGGGCGCAGTTGGCAATAAACTACTTGGAGGTTACTCCATATGAAATCTCGGTCACTTACGAATTGCAAATAAATTTCACAACACAGTATGGGTAGGTTACCAATGTTTTGCTTTTTGAAAAGTAAGATCGAATAGTAAATTGTAAATATTAATGCAATATTGTATTAGAGGGAGGAGAGTTGAAATAATCTCAGCAAGTTTTTTTTGTTTTTATTTACTAGGTGGTACTAACGGCAGATCAACCACCATTTTACAAATTATCTTCATCAGTTACAGTCAATTTTTTTCGACCCATTTTTATTATTCCACTTCATTGTAAAATAAAATATTACACGATGATAACCTACAATTCTTTTAAAAAGTATATTTAGACCTGAAGACTGACAAATCCTCTCTCTTCCCCGATCCCCAGTTCTCGCAAGTTTTTTTTATCATCAAAATAAAAATATTTGAATAATCACCATCAAATAAAAATAAATAAAATATAATTTATATTTTATTAATGATTACAATATTTTCTATACCCATGTATTATGTTCAAACGTAATACAACATTATATTTCAAACACTAGCTTATGCCCGCGGCTTCGCTCGCGTGAAATTTGGCCTGCCACATTAAGTTTCGTGAAAGATCATTTAAAATAAATAATTTTAATTTATAATTTATTTTTTTTAAATATAAGTTACCCGTACATCCAAAATTTCAGATGTCCAACTTCAAAACTGACGGATTCTATACAATCTTTGAACCCCTATTATATTAAAGGGGAAACCCTGGGGGTGGAAGTGTCCAAATTTCTTTCTTAAACTGTACAAAGAACCTAACTACAAATTTCAAGCTGCTAAATTCCTGATTTGCCTTTAATTATGTACTATAACAGGGGGAGGGCACATGGCCCCGTGCCCCCACATAAATCTGCCCTTGCTGTAGCTTGTGATGTATAACCTATTTTTCTCAATAATTTTCATCCAAACCCGTTCAGTAGTTTTTGCGTGAAAGAGAGACAAACATACAAACTTTCACGTTTATAATATTAGTAAGATAATACAACTTAATTAAAAAAGAACAAAAAAAAAAGATCATGTTGGAAGTAGACTATAAGATATGCCATTCCTGAATTAAAAAACTTCAATCTATACAATTGTTACTTAACTCAAGTTATAGTATAACTCAAAAATGCCAGCCGTGTTCTTCTGAAGGGACGAGATGTAATGTTCAGTTATCCTACATGTTACACTGCATATCAGTTGAAGGCAACATTATGTTGCAGACATCCATCATTAATGTTCACGTCTTTAACTATGCTCAGTATTTTTCTGTTCCGCAACTAATGATCAGAAAATTATTAATGACAGTACAGTAACACTGTGTTGTTCGATCATGTTATATGTTATCAGAATTATAGATTGTATCATGTTGACTGCAAGTTATATAATAATGAAGGGACAATGAGGAAATAAGTCGTCTCGCCTTTCTTCAAAGATAGAGAAGGAAATCCCAACCGATTATATTCCTTGTAACGTCTCACATCGAAAATAAATACCATATTTTGTAGCAACACAGAAACAGTAGTGACTAATTTGAAATAAGATTTTTGTGAAGCACCGATGTACAACGGTTGTACAAGATAGCGTTTAGGCCAAAATCATATTTAACTTGCTTTACCCACCAAGCTGACCACTGCTTACAATATTATTTTCAAAACTTGTCTATTATTTTACCCATCTCAGGCACAATTAATTTGTTATAATAAATTTATTTTATTTACAGAATAATAAAAAATAAAATAATGTAACAGCTTTTGCAGCTTGTTTGATTTCATTTATTGAGGTTGTTAATGTGAGAACACTGAAATCCTAGAGTTTATTCAACTCCTTATCAGAAGTAAAAATCAGTCTATTTAAAAAAAATTGTATGTTCCTTTCGTTTTAATTCTTATAGTTATAGGTTACATTATTACTCCTACGTGACATACCTAATTATAAACTATTTTACTAAACTTAAACCTACTAGTGAAGTAAGTTTTGTAACATATATAGTCTTATGTTTGAATTGTCATATCATTACGCTGCAATAGTCTAAAGATGAATCATAAATTGGGTTTATGCCGGTAATTTTTCCTAATTGTATTTTTGAATTAATTTTTTATGTTTTCCGTTTAATACATTTTTAGACAGTTGAAGGTTTAAACTGAGATTACTCCTAATTTACAAGGGAGCGGAGAGGCTCAGTGGTAGAACACTGAGTTATCATGCCGAATATCCTGGGTTCAAATCCTGCTCGCTTGGTAGGCTTTTATTCAGTCTATGATTGATCATGTCTGATCCAGGACCCTCCTGTGGCTCACCCAGCCTCTGTAAAGTGGGTACCTCATGGATTGATGTAGCACAGGTTCACAAGCCGGCTTCCGCCATGTGTTTTAAATCAATTTATTATTGTTTACTATTTATTACTGGTTAATGATTACCCATAATCAGCAGTTTTATGTTGTTGTTTTTTTTTATCTAATTCTTATTTAGTCGATAGAATACAGAATTATATAAACTGAATTTATGATTATTCTTTAGACTATTGTAATACAACGATGTGATAATTCATTTTTTTGAATTACTTGAACTATTAAATACTTCTTTCGCACTACTATTACTACTATTAAATTCTGCGGCTTCGCACGCGTGGAATTTGGTCTGCCACATAAAGTTTCGTGAAACATCATTTAAAAAAAATAATTTAATTATTTTTTTAAATATAAGTTACTCGAACATCCGAAATTTCAGATGTCTAATTTCAAAACTGACGGAATCTATACAACCTTTGAACCCCTATTATATTAAAGGGGAAACCCTTGGAGTGGAATTATCCGAATTTCTTTCTTAAACTATACACAGAACCTAACTACACATTTCAAGATGCTAAGTTCCTTATGCACTATAACGGGGGGTCACATGCCCTCGTGCCCCTCATAGATCATCATGTGATTTGCCTTTATTTATGTACAATAATGGATTCTCAACAGTGCCTAAAATACTGTCGGGGGGGCACGTGTCCCCTTGCACCCTTCCATAAATCCGTGCTTGTTATAGCCTATTTGTTATTCTGATGTATAACCTATATTACTGTAAAGTTTCATCCAAATCCGTTCAGTAGATTTTGCGTGAAAGAGAGACAAACATACAAACATTCACATTTATAATATTAGTAAGATTAATAGGATATCAAAACAAATAGTTTCACTCATGTTCTTTCTGTTATTTTAACAACTATTATCATGTGATTTGCCTTTATTTATGTACAATAATGGATTCTCCACAGTACCTAAAATACTGTCGGAGGGGGGGCACGTGCCCCCTTTCATCCTCCCATAAATCCGCGCTTGCTATAGCCTATGTGTTATTCTGATGTATAACCTATATTACTGTAAAGTTTGATCCAAATCCGTCCAGTAGTTTTTGCGTGAAAGAGAGACAAACATACAAACATTCACATTTATAATATTAGTAAGATATCTTAAAAGTTTTTACTTCTCTAGGTTTACATTATAACTCCTACATAACCTACTTATTTATCAATTATTTTATAATATATATATAGATAGAATTAGGGTATATATATGGATATTTGTTAAATTTTTTTTTTTTTTCATTACACAATTTAGGATTACAAAGTTAATTTTAATTTTATTCTCACATGTGAATTATCAATTTAGTGAAACTATAAATTTTTAATTTCTTGTATTGTTAAATTATACTAAAATGTATTCTGTAATTATAATACCAAACTGATCTGTAATTATTAAAATCACATGTAATGACATGTAATATGCTAACATTAATAAACTGTCCCTCCATGGGGTTACCATGGGAGGGGAACAAATTAAAAAAAAAAAAACCTTATTTATATTCTTGTTATGATAATTGCCTACTTATAAAATAAAATAATAATTTTACTTCTTTTACAAATTGTCCAGTCATATTTTATTTTTTCGTTAACCCCTTGCTTTATTGTAAGAACGGCGTAATCCTTGAGGTCATGCAACTAAATTAGGCTCGTGTGAATTACTCTTTCTTTTTAGGACTGTCGTAAAAGCTAGTATAGCTCTTGGCACGTAAAAATTCCAATCGGTAATGCACGCAAGTCTGTTATACACGTGAGATCATACTAAGATTAAGGACCAGTCAAAATGAACAACGGGAAAATGATATTAGTACTCAAATGTATATAAAATAGTAGCGGAGATGGCAGTGATGCCAGCTTTATTGTGGCCCAGTGATGAGTTTCCAAAAGTGGATAGGCAGAATCAGCCATGTCCGGAGTGAATGACTCAGTCCAGTTATCGATTTCTGAGCGGCGCAGTTATCATCACTGCATATTGTTCGCTGAGAAGGTCATTACACCTTTATTCCTTTCTTATGATTTCTCTTTTGTGCAGTTGTCCCTTATTAATGCATATATTTCTAAGAAGACGAGTATTCTTGATGTTTTAACTGGAAACATTTTCCAATAAGTTGATTAGGGAGAAGGAAGAGTGCGAGGAAAGATCGTGTGAAACAGTTCCGTTGGTTGCACAACTCAGCGGATCAAGTCGATGGGAGTTTCTTGAAAGAAGTCTTCCTTAGTGGATTTAATAAAAAAAAGGAGACTTTGCTTCTAGGACTACAGTTGTGGAGGGAGGCGATTTGTCCGCGATCACGCTCAACCCTTCACAAGGATTCTTTCCCTATTAAGAGAAAGAGGGGTCTTTGTAGATCCCACAGGGTGTTAACAGATGAAATGATTTATCTGCCTCAGCGGGATTTTAACCCACAACTCCCAGCAACTAGGCCCTCAACATTAATTATATTAAGCCACCCCGCTCCCTTAATTATACACAGCTTTTATTTTATTAATTTAGGAGTTTTTTGGGTTCTCTGTGTAGGAAGTAGGGTTGGGCGATAGTCGATAGTTAGCACTATCGATAGACCGATACTGTCGGTTGAAAACTATCGAATACTGTCGATAGTTTTTCGATAGATGCTTCTCTTTTTTCCAAACCTATTTAATAAAGAAATTCAACTAATTTAATTAAATTCAATTATCGACCTACTATTTGAAATTTGCAGGCTTATAAATTATAAGGTTATATCATAAAGATGGAAAAAAAAATAATACTTTATTTGAATTTGAAAAAAATATTTACAATTTACATGTTTACAATAACAATGAACAAACCAAATCTTCAGAAAAGAAATATAACGAAATAGTTAATTTCAAGAATCAAGTGTGCTCCTTTAGCCACATATTTCCCGAAAATAAAACTGTAGTTTTACAGGTTTTTATTACATATGGACAGACATAAGGAGAAAAATATATTGTAAAAATAAGGCATAACAATGGGATGCAATGCAGTCTTGGGGCATCTAAACATATTAAAGCTAACTGAAACAAAAAAAAAAAAAACCTTGCACATAATATCTAACCATTGTATCAAATAATGTAAAAAGTTGAGGCTTACAGATTGATATTTCTTCTACAACAGCCGGATTTGAACCCGTATCTACAGCCTATCTACTCAACACTTGACACAGTTTGACTGACCTGGGTTCAAATAGGCTGTATATGATTTTTTTATACAAAGGTTTCGCTCAGGCTCTACAAAGTGGATGATCTTGGGAAAAAAACTGGCGGTTGAGCGTGATCTCAGGCAAATCTTTTGAGTTTTCTGCTTATATATATATATATATATATATATATATATATATATATACATAGTCATGTTATTTTGGTTTGTTGAGACAGGCAAGGCGTGTCTATGTGTTCTCCATCCATGAAACCGTCATTGCAGAGTTGGCAGGTCTTTCTACCTTTTTATTTTTTTATTTAAGTAAGCCTTCAAATAGTTCCTGTGAGTGTTCTGTAACAGACCACTTAGAGAACTTTGTTCGAGGAATTTACAACGGATTGCAACCTCTGTTTTTAATATTGTGCTTCGAATTTTAAAGATGAGCCTTATTAAAGTGTTTGTTTGTTTGTTCATTTAACGTCACTTTATGCTGCTATGGCTAATCGGACGATGCTACATTGGGAGCTCTAAATTTTGCCTATCCAGGTTTAATTAGGATAGGGATTTTTAACGAGCACCTGACATCGTACAGGCTCGGGACCCCCGATTAACGCCCCTTCCGAAGGACGGCGTAACTAAGGATTTTTTACTCCCTTAAAAAAATCCTAGGGCCACCTGCCGGGCTACGAACCCGCGATCTTGGGCTTTGTAGTTTGTTACGCTAACCACTAGACCACAGGTGACCGTTATTAAAGTGTTGGTTCTCAATTACTAAAAAACCTGGCGGTTTAATCACCTTTCGGGTGCTCAACCTTTGGCTTAGAAACAGTTCATACAGTCTCTACCATGTAGTGAACCCAAGACCTTTGGGAAGTAGGATGGTTTATATATTTGGGCTAATATTTCATTTTCTAGTTCAATTATGACCTCAATACTAACCTCTAACTTTTAGGATTCATAGAGATGACCACGCCAATAGTTGCGTAACTTCTGCAGGGATTCCAACCGGAGAGGTTCTGGCGGTGAAAGTCGTATCCGCCTGACGTCATCGCCTAGTAACTCTACTTTCTTCTGCTTCAACGTCTCAGGGCACAGCGTCTTGGTGGATCTGTTGGAAATAGTGATTAGGATAAGCAAGCTTAGAGGATATGTCATAATAACAATTTGTTGGCTTTCTGATAAGCGCGCTGTATCAAAAATGTATGGTGTATATTAAATTAGTCGTCATCCAGCTATCATGAATTAAATGGTTATAAAAGATCATTCAAAACAACAACGACATAACCCAAAAATCAAATTTCTACCCAAGCCTACTGTAAGGTTGGGCTATAGTCGATAGTTAGCACTATCGATAGGCCGATACTATCGCCTGAAAACTATCGAATGCTATATACAGCTTTTCGATTGCTGCTTCCTTTTTTCACTAATTTAATTAAATTCAATTACCTACCTACTATTTGAAATTTGCAGGACTATGAATTACAAGATTATATCATAAAGATGAGAAAAAAGCTAATTTATTTGAATTTAAAAAAAATATTTACAATTTACATGTTTACAATAACAATGAACAAATCAAATCTTCAGAAAAGAAAAATAACGAAATAGTTAATCTCAAGAGTTATGTTTGCTTCTTGAGCCACATCGGTTATTGGTTATTAACGAAAGGAACGTTGATTTTTTTTATAAACTCGATTTTTTTATCTAAAAAAAAATCAATGTTTTATTCAACAGTACTGAGTGGGTATTAATGTAATAAGCTTATTAGGGAGTTAAAAAATCTTTTAGTCCTCCTCGATCAGTTAAATTATAAATGTTTTTAAAAATTGGCAGATCTCAAAGCCATTGTTCCAGACTGATTTAAGCCATTACTAAAATATAGCACTTATATGTCCTGAACCCATACTGACTGGGGAATCATATTTCAGTAAGCTTACTAGGGAGCTACAAACTAAGTAATAAAAGCAACTTCCACTTCCAGAATAACACAGGTAAAACGTTAAGGTATTTACCGCACTCCAATTAAATGAGCAGTTGTATAATTTGAAATATTGGGGACCCTTCTACCTGTACCGCTACATCCCGTGAACGGGTCTGGAGTTGAGTACATGGCCGAGACTGTACTGTTTCATGGACAACGGCTCTGCAGAGAGGTGATTTGTCCTAGATCACGCCCAAGTACCACATTTCCCCCCTTATTTTGGGTACCCTATTTTATAGAGGGTGAATTAGCCCCAGGAGCATCCTAGGTCCTGTATGATCAATCTCCGGCTGCAAACAGACTAAATGAAAGTCTTGCCTGCAGCGGGATTTGAAGCAGGATTTCCGGAATGGCAGCTGAATGCTCTACCAGAGCCATTCCGCTCCATAAAAAATAATGATAAAAAAGAAATAGCTTTTATTAATTTTAATTTTTAACATAATTATTTTTTATGTTGCAGGTATGTTCCTATCGTTTATGTTTCAACACATGTTCAACTGTGTATAGGTAAGAAATATTTGTTTGTGAAAAATAATTTAGTTTTTAATACTTGGCCTTCTTGGTGATGATTACAACAGCTTGCCTAAGCTAAGTTGTTGGATTAGCTAAATCTGGCTCTTTAGGTATCTTGTAGATATAAGTTTGCCTCCTCAATATGAGGCGGCTTTTGAGAGAGATGTTTAGGAATGGAGGAAATTAGGCAGGCGTAGGTTGTAGGAAATTAGTCTAAAGCATGGTTTCCTATGACGATCATTCTGTAACATAGCTTGCTGCTTCTTCTTCTCAACCTCTTTGATATTACCGCTTTTGTCCTACTTATTCTAGTTAGATATCTTGTGTGCTTTATTTTGTTATTTTCTTTTATTATTCCTTAAATAAAAAATATTTCTAAATGATATAACCAAAAAAAAAAAAAAAAACTGTATCTCTACGACTCATGAAGGACACTTTAGATACCACTAATTTTGTTGTGTTTTTTTATTAATGCTCGGGAAAGGCACTTTAATATTATTTTTATTATAAAAACATTAATATTTATTAGAAGTTAGATTACACTAAGTATTAATGTAGTTCTTAAAAATATAATAATATAAACCCTAGGTAAAGTATATATGCACTTTCAAATTAGCAATATCCCTATTCATTTTAGCGAAGCATATTTCTAGGACAACCAATATACAAGGAGGTGGTTTGTCAGAAATAACGCTCAATCGCCAAGTTTTACCCAGTTTATGAGTAGTAAAGGGTACCCACTTTATAGTGACTGGACTATGAATAGATAACATAATTTATCTGCCACAACTGGTTTTGAATCGGGAACCTTGAAGGTAGAAACTCAGCAAGCTACACTCTGAGCTACTCAGCTCACTTGAGAAATAATTTTACAATTATAAAAGTCCATATAAGTTTGAAATTGGTTGTAATTAAAATTAACGTTTTATTATTGAAATTTATAATCAATAAAAACTAATATAAAATGTTATCATTAGGAGAAAAGAGAATAATATATTGCAAAAATAAGGGAAGTCTTGGAGCAACTAAATAAACATATATGTTAAACCTGCTATTATGAAGTAAAGTTTGAAATTGTATGTTGATAATAATAAAAATAAAAAATAAAATAATTAAATATGTTAAATAAAAAGTTTTTATGTATCTATAGTATTATTAAAGTAATTAACATAAGATTACATAATATTCAAAACCCAACAAGATAGATGTGTATTTTGTAATGAGGGATATACAGGGTGTCCCGAATTTAAATGTCAGGAACTTATAGGGAACTTATAGGGGACCGAAAAACTAAGACAAAAAGTCCTTTAGAGATTTGCTCGTTTTTGCTTAGTTTTAGAGAAAATCGCAAAAAAAGAAACAAAACAAGTTTTCATTTTTATACTTAGTTATTTACATTTATATTTATGTTATGTTCTTTTTGATATAAATATTGCTCAAAATGTTGTCTTCTTGCACCAATGCAAGCATTACATCTAGCACTCACTTGATAAATTGCAGCTAAGCATTGTTCTGATGATATTTGGTGCACTGCATCTATGATTCGGTCTCTTAATTGCTCTCTTGAGTTGATTGACACCGAATAAACTTTCTGCTTCAAGGTTCCCCATACGAAGAAATCCATGGGTGTCATATCAGTTGATCTGGGTGGCCAAGGTACTACTCCACGTCCAATCCATCGTTGTGGATAATTTATATCCAGCCAAGCTCGAGCAACTCTGCTATAATGACCTGGACATCCATCGAGTTGGAGCCACATTTCAATCCGCTGTTGTAAGGGAATGTCATCTAAATAATTAGAAAAGTCATTCTCCAAAAAATGTGATAGCATTCAATCTTCCAGGTAAAAAATGTGGTCCCACCAGTAATCCGTTCCAAATTCCAAGCCAAACGTTAATAGCAAATTCATGCTGAAACCTATTCTCTCTAATAGCTCTGGGATTTTCAATATCCCATACATGATTAACAATTCCTCCTCTTTTAAAGGTAGCTTCATCGGTCCATACAATTTTTAATGGAAATAAATTATCATCGCTATTTTTTTCAAGAAACCAGTTACTAAAATTCAATCTTTTGACATAATCTTGAGGTAATAAATTCTGAACTTTTTGAAGATGGTATGGGTAGCGATTATCACCTTTCAAAGTTCGCCATATTGCTTGCCGCGATATTGCTAATGCAGCAGGTGCTCTTCGGATGGTAGTCTCAGGATTGTTATCGAAGTGGCGTTGGACACAATTTCTTCTCCGATAATCTGCTCTTACTGCTGCCTGGAATTGGTCGCCTTCATTACGTATTAAGAATGACCCAGTCTTTCGTAGTCTATTAAAAGTTAACGAAAAGACTCGTCGATTAGGCACTCTTCTATTTGGAAATCGGCGCGCATACTCCCGCACCGCTTCTAAAGCATTACCGTTACAGAAACCATACACAAAAATCATATCAGCGTATTCAACATTAGAATATGTATGCGGCATTGTGGCTGATGCTATTCACACAAAAATATCTGAGTAACTGACTGAAGACTTTTTTTAGGAATTATAATCCTAGAAGGAAGCCAAAATGTAAACAAATAGAAGAATGTAAAGGATAACATTAAGTGTTTACATATCTCACTGCCTAGTCTGACGAATTTTAAAAGGTACCTGTAACATTTTTGTTTTGTTTCTTTATTTGCGATTTTCTCTAAAACTAAGCAAAAACGAGCAAATCTCTAAAGGACTTTTTGTCTTAGTTTTTCGGTCCCCTATAAGTTCCTGAAGTTTTGCCATTTAAATTCGGGACACCCTGTATATGTTTAATTATTATATGACCTTTACTAGGTAAAACCTTTAAACAATCTATTATTTATAGGAGATGTGTCTACTTTTAACTCGAATTTAAATGAGAGGAAAGTGTTATACAAGTGGTTAAGTCGAATTTCCTCTTAAATGAGTTAATTATACTGAGGAAAGCAGAATAATATTATATACTAGAGGAATAACGGGTCAAGACAGGCATTGGCTTATATTGTTTACTTCAAATCAAGCTAAAAACCACGAGAATGACACGATTACGCTTTCCTTTATACCAATAACTCTGGACAAAATTTGACTTATCACTTTTTTATCCAGGGCTGCAGATATATTGGAAGAATTTCTCTTTGGAAGTAGAAGATAACAAAAACGGTCTATTCTCCTTTCTTATTGGTATCGAGATGCATATAGGATTTTAATTATGGTGTTATCAACAAATTAAACCAAGCAATTAATAATAATAAATGTTTTAATTATCCATTACAGTCTCCTTCCAATATCGGTCTGCACACTGATAAGAGATAAAAATAATTTCGTGTTTCATCTGCTTTTATGATTGATGACAACAATGAATGCCATTGAATGCCGATTTCTATCTCAAGGGACGGAGCAAAGGAACCGTGATAACCTTATCAGCTATCGATCCTTGGCCAGCCGCTACCAGGTCCTGCCACACGTCACCGAGTCTACCCATTCATGCCTGTGTAATAACATCATTTAGGCAGCACTACTGTTTATTTTAGCTATCATCAACTATACGCCAAGGATACCGGAATAATTATTGTTAATACACAAGTGCAATTACTCTGATCAAATAAATTAACCTTAATAATAGATAAACGTATTCACAAATCACATTATCACGTATTTCATAAATATTTAAACTGCTCTGAACACCGTTATTATTAACCAATTTAGTTAATAATAATGGTACTAATAATTGAAAATGTATTGTATTTCTTGGCTTTTAGCTAATGATTTTATAAATATTGATTCTATATCTCAAAAAAATTATTCAGATTAACGCTAGAGACAAGTATAACATGGCTTTATTACGCTATGAGGAAACAAGGCCAGAAGCTTAGTCAGCAAAAGAACTGTTTTAATGGGTCAATTCTTATTTCTTTTGTCTATAAATTAGAAAAAAAAATATGTATATACATATTAAACATAATTGTTTACTAGTTGTACATACATTGTCCCCTTTCAAATTATATATGCTCTTAAATAAATACCTGGGAATTGAGAATGATTTAAATTACTTGTACATTACTCAAAAGATGTAAATTGATTATCAATGGGAACATAATTTCTGTTTATCGTTATAATTTCCTATTAGAAAGATTGATTTATTTTTAAAAGTAAATAAATCAAAGGTATAAGTGCAAAAAAGCTCAATAAGAGACATAGCTTATAAATTAGTATCCAATCGGAAAAAATCCCTAAAAGGAAAGCCTTGACTCCACCTTGTTAACCAGTATTGCTCTAAAATGTTTTTTCCCAATACTCTATTTTCTACCAAAATAAAAAAAAATACATAAAATAAAAATATGAAGGCGTTGGGCTCAGTCAATCGAGAAATTTGAATTAGTTATAATTCATTTTCAGATTAATTTTTAATGAACAGTGCCTCTGTTCTCGAAAGATCAATCAATTAGTCTCAAAAAGTTATGTATGATGGATATCGTTCCAAAATATTTAGTCCTAGCATTTTAGTTTAAAAATAGAGATAGTGTTTCCGATGACAGGAAGCGGAGTGGCTGAGTGGTAGAGCACTGAGTTGCCATGGTAATGGAGCGGAGTGGCTGAGTGGTAGAGCACTGAGTTGCCATGGTAATGGAGCGGAGTGGCTGAGTGGTAGAGCACTGAGTTGCCATGGTAATGGAGCGGAGTGGCTCAGTGGTAGAGCACTGAGTTGCCATGGTAATGGAGCGGAGTGGCTCAGTGGTAGAGCACTGAGTTACCATGGTAATGGAGCGGAGTGGCTGAGTGGTAGAGCACTGAGTTGCCATGGTAATGGAGCGGAGTGGCTGAGTGGTAGAGCACTGAGTTGCCATGGTAATGGAGCGGAGTGGCTGAGTGGTAGAGCACTGAGTTCCCGTCCCTAAAATCCCGTTTTAAATCCCGCTGCTGGCAAGACTTTTATTTTATCTGCTAGCAGCCGATGATGGGTCGTAGGCATCTGGGGCTCACCCAGTCTCTATAAAGTGGATACCCAAAATAATGGGGAAAATCTCGTTGTTGATCGTGATCTAGGACAAATCACCTCCTTGCACAAGCGTTGTCCATGAAACAGTACAGTCTCTACAATATTTGAGCCGTTCACGGGTTTTACTGCTGCATGTTTTTTTGTTTGTTTTTCCTATGTCAAGTTTTTATTTAAAGGCTCCGATGTTAATAGGATGTATAAACAAAAATTGACCGTTTTATCAAATTCCAGAGTTCAAAAGTCTGTAAATATTTTAATGCTATTTATTATTTATCTACACTTAATAATCCCTTTAGAGCATTCTCTAAGCTTGTTTACTAGCACAGGACTTCTTCAAAAAAAGTCTCAGTTTAAAAAAAAAAAGTCTTGTAGTAGTACAAATAGGCGGGTTGAGCCGGAGCCGTGACCTTGAGGTCATTGTCTGCTGTAGCAGGGTCGTGGTCGTGACCTTGAGATGACCTTGAGGGTGGGAGGGGTGTAAGGCAGGGCGAGGGGGTGTTGACCTTGAGGTAGGTCCAGGTGTGCAAATTAAGATTTGGCAACGTCGCAGATGAGATGTGGCAACAGCGCAGTAGAAACTAGGTCACGGTTTGTTCTGAATGGATGACGCATGTGACGTTATATTATGAATGGAATAGTTGAATGGGCGTGTGACGTCATCTTATGAATGGATGAACTGAATGGGAGCGTGACGTAATTTGTCTTTGTGAATGGGATAAGAGTTATGAATGAACCACAGTAGTACAAATAGGCGGGTTGAGCCGGAGCCGTGACCTTGAGGTCATTGTCTGCTGTAGCAGGGTCGTGGTCGTGACCTTGAGATGACCTTGAGGGTGGGAGGGGTGTAAGGCAGGGCGAGGGGGTGTTGACCTTGAGGTAGGTCCAGGTGTGCAAATTAAGATTTGGCAACGTCGCAGATGAGATGTGGCAACAGCGCAGTAGAAACTAGGTCACGGTTTGTTCTGAATGGATGACGCATGTGACGTTATATTATGAATGGAATAGTTGAATGGGCGTGTGACGTCATCTTATGAATGGATGAACTGAATGGGAGCGTGACGTAATTTGTCTTTGTGAATGGGATAAGAGTTATGAATGAACCACAGTAGTACAAATAGGCGGGTTGAGCCGGAGCCGTGACCTTGAGGTCATTGTCTGCTGTAGCAGGGTCGTGGTCGTGACCTTGAGATGACCTTGAGGGTGGGAGGGGTGTAAGGCAGGGCGAGGGGGTGTTGACCTTGAGGTAGGTCCAGGTGTGCAAATTAAGATTTGGCAACGTCGCAGATGAGATGTGGCAACAGCGCAGTAGAAACTAGGTCACGGTTTGTTCTGAATGGATGACGCATGTGACGTTATATTATGAATGGAATAGTTGAATGGGCGTGTGACGTCATCTTATGAATGGATGAACTGAATGGGAGCGTGACGTAATTTGTCTTTGTGAATGGGATAAGAGTTATGAATGAACCACAGTAGTACAAATAGGCGGGTTGAGCCGGAGCCGTGACCTTGAGGTCATTGTCTGCTGTAGCAGGGTCGTGGTCGTGACCTTGAGATGACCTTGAGGGTGGGAGGGGTGTAAGGCAGGACGAGGGGGTGTTGACCTTGAGGTAGGTCGAGGTGTGCAAATTAAGATTTGGCAACGTCGCAGATGAGATGTGGCAACAGCGCAGTAGAAACTAGGTCATGGTTTGTTCTGAATGGATGTTGGTCATTTTATGAATGGAAGTGTTGAATGGGCGTGTGACGTCATCTTATGAATGGATGAACTGAATGGGAGCGTGACGTAATTTGTCTTTATGAATGAGTTATGAATGGGATGCTTTTGAGATTATGACTGAGACGGAAGTTGCTTTTATGAATGGGATTAGGCTTGCTTTTGAGATAGGCTATTGGATGACGTTTCATTGATTTAGATTATTTAGCTTTTTATGAGCTTGGATGACGTATGTGTTCCTCCTGAACTTTAGTAATATATAGGAAATTTTTTTGAAGGAGCTGGAAAAGGATATGTGAAAGAAAAAAAAATACAGTTGTACAAAACATTTATTTTATACATCATATTCTTAAACATATTTTTTGTTACTTTTCATGTACTCTAATTTTCTCATTTAAGTAAACAATAATAATACTACAAGTAGACATTCTTGAAATAAATCTAGTACTCTAATTACAGGTCTTTTCTAACTAAATATAAATTTAAGTAAACAATAATAATACTAGTATACAATCATTAATTGGTTCTTATACATTTACAATGTTAGATTCGTTGTTTCATTGAGGCTGTAGTGGCCATAAGGGAGTGTGTTTTCATCGTGTAATGTATATCTTTTATTATCAAATGAGCATAATGACTTTTTATTTATCAGTGTGGTTTGAACGTTATGCTTTTTAGATTGAATTGTATAAAATGAAGAATATAGACTTTTGCTGTCTTTAAATGTGTTTAGGTAATCGCTAAAAGTAAAATCGTTAACTGCCGATTTTTTTATTCCCTTTGACTTTTTAACCGTTATATCATTCTTTGTTATGTACGAATACATTTTGGGCCTCAATCCGACAAACTCTACTATAGGATCTCCAAAAGTTTCATCTTTCAACAAACCTACGACTTTTTTATTTTTTTCAGAATAACAGAAATGAGAAGTGGGAAAATTGCTTGTATCAAAATATTTATTTAACTCTCCAGAAATATCGGAATAAATATCTTCAGTCCTAATATTGTATAAAAATGAATCGGTGTCGGTATAACATAAAGTAACATTTTCTACACCATATTTTTTCAAAAACACATTGTAGTGGTAATGATACATCAAAACTTTGCTCAAGTCCAACACTGCAAATCCGACGTACAAGGGTTTATCAAAAATAACGCTTTCTTTTTCCAGCTGAACCGCTGTAACATTATCTGCAAATATAATCCTGCCTTTAAAATTTGGTTTATTGACTTGACGAAATAATGATTTTTCATTTGTTACTATTTTTAAATCGATTCTGTTGCGCACGTTTTCCATAAATTTGCCGAAGCAGCTGTTATTCATCAATTTGTAAAAATCTGACTCGAATGTATTTTTTGCTGATGCTCTCATCATTGAATTAATTTCTATGTATGGAGCCAACCATTTTTTTTGTTTAAACTTCAACACTCTATGAATTTTTGAAATCTTTACCCCGAGTTGTAGGGCTTGTTTTAAATTCACATAATGTACTATGTAACGTGTTTTGGGCATCAAAGTCGTCAATAGTTTAACTGTTTTAGTATTAGGTGGATTATTTTTTTCGGGTAAAAAAGGTAATTGAGAAAGATTATCATGAATTTCTTTGGGGTACTCAACATCAACGTCTAGCACATAACCGGTTTCTGATTCATTTTCAACATCTAATACATTTAATTTTTCATCAACCCACTCAAAATCTGTATACGGCAAGGGAAGGTTCATGGCATAACCGTAAAGATTGTTGACATCTACGTAAAGTAAATAATTACTGGGTTTAGTCGAGTCATATTCATTTAGATATTTATTGTTAGCTTTCGCATACCGAGAAACAACTTGGCAAATGCCTCCCCTTATTCCCTTTTCAAAAAACTGAACCATATCAATATCTTTTATTACATCTAATTTTATTTTCGTGTATTTCAACATTGCATTCCAAGATAACTGTGGCAAAGTAAAAAACCATGCAGGATCTAGTCGATAAATTTGTTGACAGAGAAGTCGAAAGGCTTCAAAAACTTCGCACAACAAAATTACATCTGTTTGTATATACAATTCCGCATAATCTTTTAGTGTTTGGATGTTGAAGACTTTCCAGACACTTTTCGCGTGCTCATAGTCCACGTCGCTAATTGATGTTTTTGTTAAATCATTAAAAAATGAATTTTTGGAAGGTAGTCGAGTTTCGTTTAGACGATCAAAAGAATTAAAATAATTGTACGGAAATATGCCTTTCCTTGTCAATAATTTAATTTTGTTTTCATCATTAATAATATTTGCCATATGTGGAAATATATCAGTAATTGATTTAGATTTATTTTGCAAATTGTTCACTAATGTTTCCAAACTTGATGATAGAAATTTAAACGAGTCAACAAATCGTATTTTTGTACTACATCCTTTAAATTTTATGCTGAAACTTATATATTTTTCAGAATTACTAGGAATTACGCTGATATTTTCACAACGGCCCAAGAAAGGGATTATAAAATGAGAATCGTAACCCTGTAAGTTGTGCATAAAAACAGGTATAAAATCGGGCTTTTTTGCTCTTAAATTACAAGCATTATGTGCTGGTCCAACAAATTTTCCTGATAAGTGACAGTGATGTCGTACTCGATCGTGTTCGTCTAAAGGGTATTGACATAAGATGCAATCTTTAGCAGAATAAAATATTTTACTTTCCCCTTTGCTCATTTCTTCCATTCGCATAGTATTACCGTATATTTTATCCGCTTCAACAACTATAGATTCGAGTTTTTCTAAAAACGCTAGCATACAGTTTTCTCCCGTATAAACAAACGGTTTACATTCAAACATTTTTGACTTGACCAGAAGTGAAACTGAAAAAGCACGATGCTCATGAACAGCTTTGTTCCAAGATGTTGACGGATTAGGAATAGGCCCCGAAATTGGTATCAAAAGAGATTCAATATCTGCATAAACTACGATTGGAATGGATTGTGTATATTCCACATGTTTAAATTCAATTTTTTCTTCTTTCGGAAAGTCAGATCGAATTGGTTTGTGATCACGGCAAAATAATTCGTGTTCGTCTTTTCGCTCATCGCCTTTTTTCCCATACTTGTTTACGTACGTCCTTGGAAATACGGTCAGACATCTACGACAGATTGAATAAGCGCGTTTTGACAAAGATATTTGAGAACTTACTAATCGTGAAAGATTTGTGATCAAACAGTAGTGAAAATTTTCTCCATTTTGTAAATACAACAGATCAAACGTTTTATCACAATTATCCTTTTTACTGATTCTAATTGGATAAACATTATTTTTATCATCTAAGCCATAAACATTAATAGACAGGTTATTTAAATTTTCGAATCGATTGATATCGCTAATTGGAGTCGGGAACGATATAGAATCAAAAGAATATGGAGTATGAATATTTTTGTACGCGTTAAAGTCATTTGATCTAATATTATCACTAAGTAAAGCTAAACGAAAGCAATCGTTAGTATTATTTTTTACATTTATAACACAACGTTTGTCTCGTATTTTTTTAGGTAATTCAATATATTGAGACCCTCCGAAAGGCTTAAATTTAGTTAAATGTAGGCAGATATAGTTTGCAGAGGTATACATCCAACCGGAACCTTTTTTTTCAAACTCATCCTGTTCCTCTAAAATTTTATCAAAAATTGTTTCAATGTAATTTTCGAGGTTTATAGAAACATCTATCGTACTAACTTTCGATTTAAAATTAAAATCTGTTCTTTCACTAATAGTATTTTCGTTTTTCTTAATATATGTACATTCTAACATTATGTTTAATTTTAGATTTTTCCATTCATCTACATAACTATTTAGTAACTTTACTAAAACCTCTTTTTTCTTATTAAAAAATTCTGAAGCTAATAATTTTTTATTATCGTTAGGAATGTAAACATCTTCAACCGCATTTCCTAAGGAAGCTTTAATAATCCCATTTTCTTGAGCTACCGTATTCCCTCGCATCTGTCTACTAAAAATGCTATATTTTCTTTTTTTCATTGGTATCTCCATTGTGTTCACGTCGGGTGTATTATTACTACTAACCCCAAATTGACAAGTTAATTTATGCCGTTCAAAGTTAAACTTTTTGCTAAATTCTTTCCTACAGCCTCGACAATAGTAAAACAACGATTGACATCTATGTCGCCAGTTTGTAAGCAATAATCCACAATGAGCACATAAATAATTATTTCCGTTACTTTTATTATTCATTTTTAATCTAAAAACATACTTGGTCAAACAAATACTAAAATATATATACACTACCCCCTAAAAGTAATATTAAAAAAACAAAAACAATTGTAGCCTAACCTGATTCAACCTTTTTTTTTTTTTGTTTACATAAACTTTATGTCATAAGCATTTTTCTTCTTTCCCATATATTGAATTTTTAGCTGTCCTAAAACAGAAAATAATCACTTGGCTAAGTAAAAAAAAAAATATATAACTTTTTTTTCTTTATATGTTTAAAATGTAAGAATGTACCTTCATAGTTGAATATTTCTTCTTCTGTAAATGCGTAGACATATCTTTTAGGTAGAAAGATTCTTATTTTTTCTTTTTCTCCTTCATCTAATAATATTGCTTCAATTGATGGGCCATACTCCGTCTCCTTCTTCGAAAGTTGTAGAATTTGATACGTCCGTCCTATAATTAATTCTCCAATATTTTTATATGCGGGTTTAATTTCATTTAATTTTTTCAGGAGTGACATCTAAAAAAAAAAAAATTAAAATCATAAAATCATATACTTAGTTAGTAAACAGATATTCGAGTAAAATTAAAAAAAAAAACTTACTTTACTGCAGTTGTAATGAAAACTGAAGACGTTGAGACAATGAACTTATACTAGCATAGTGGCTGACTGATGGACTGTGAGGAGATAGCCCCCCACGCCTTGGCTTATAAGTTGGTTAAGGTGCTGCGTCAGATGCTGATCAGGTCAGTCGGTATTTGGGCCCGCTTTCAGTAGACTTATTCCAGACATGTCGTCAGCAGTTCTTGATTTCCAGGGTTATCGTTTGGAGACGAAAAAGCTGATAGTGAAAGAACTGTCAGTAGTTAGCTTAAATTACGAGCACTCTAGTCATTGGATTTTTAAACCGCCTCAAGAAGCCGAAAATGCTGATCGGCTAAAGACAAATCTCTGGGTAAAAAAACATCTTCATGGTCTGGAATGGGACTATGGTGATGTAAATTATGAATCTTTGAAAAATGTTTTACTATCCGTTGCAGAAAACTATGACGTATTATGGGGAAAAGGAATAGAAAAGTGTAAGTTTATAGAAGACCTTATTGATAAACCTGTTTATGACTTGCACGACTTTGGATGCCCCAATCTGAAACAGTTGGAATATGATAAGATAGCATGTCATTATCATTTAGACACTTCATTCGTTTGCTCTTTAAATCAAGCTCATCGTCTGGCTGCATGGGTAAATAAAAATAGTGAAGCTGTAGATTTCACTAAAAGAGACGTTCGTAAACGAACGTATAGAGACAATTCTTCTTCTCCTCATCATATGCTGTCATTTGCTGGATTTATACGTGGAATCGAAAATAGTGTTAAATGTGTATACTGTGGACTGTTGTATGACACCGATTCATTAATAAACCCTCTCAATTACCATAGAGCGTGTAGCCCACATTGTTTATGGTTTGAGGAGGAGTCTTTTTAATTAAAATATGTTAAATATTGTATTTACTAAATCAGTATTTCATTTAGATTTATTTTGTAATATGTTTTTCTTATAATTGCTACATATTGATGTAGATGATTTTTAATTAAATTTTTCATTTATAAAAAAAAATAAATGTTTTCAGTTAATTTGTTTTTTTCTTATTCCTCTTTTTTTTTTTCAAGGACAAATAAAATACGTCGCACTTACTTAAATTAATAAATAGGTTAGGAAATTAGACCAGTGAACAGATTATTAGATTTTATTTTTTCAAGAAAAGTAACAATAATTAACAAAAAATTTTAAGTATATGATGTACGTATAAAATAAATGTCTAGTATAAGTTTTTTTTTCTTCTTCTTCAACATTATACGATATCCTTTTTATTAACCCAGCTGCGTTCATTAACACCGAACCACTTGACATATAATTGATTGCCTTTCCTTTTTAAAACCTTTTCTACCAGGTATATATTTGGATATTTAGCCTGTTGTAGCTCTTCTTCATAAAATGCACCACTGATCGGTTGCCCTTTTAGATCTTCTAGCAAATATGTGTACGGATATGTCTCCTGAATCTTGACTACCTTAAAAATTTCACTTGACCAATTAGGCTTATAGCCTTTTGAAAAACTTGTTTTTTGTTTAGATATTCTTACAAAATCGTCTTCTATAAATTTCTGCTTTCGTACTTTCGATTTAGTCACTGTAGAATACACATTTTTTAGCAAGTATCTCTCCATCTTTTTATGCCGAGCATCGATTGGTTTCATACCTATAGTCCTATGAAATGATGAATTATACTCTTGTAGAATTTGGGGTAATATATCTAAAAATTTATAATTTCCTCGCAGGCTGAATGCTCTCCAAATTTTTTCTTTTAATGTTCTATTGAACCTCTCTACAATGGAAGCTTTTATATTAGAAAAAGTTGAATAATGATTAACATTGTATTGTTTCATTAGAGAATTAAACTTTGAATTGTAAAATTCTTTTCCTTGATCACTTTGAATATGTTTTGGAGTTGATTTACTCGATAAAAACACACTCTCCATTGCTTTGCTCACGTTGTCCGCTGTTTTCTGTTTTAATGGCACAGCCCAAGCAAATTTCGAAAAGCAGTCTATGACCGTTAACAAATATTTATTTCCTTTATTTTCTCCAGAATAAGGTATCATTTCCACAAGGTCTATTTGCCATAAATCGTTAATTCCTTTCAAAACAGTTTTCCGACGTGGATATTTTCTTCGAGCTGGTTTGTGCAATTCATTTACGACAGCACTTTTCAACAACGATGCATTCATCTTTTAAGATAACCGAGCGTTATTAGCATCACCGAGATACACACACACACAGTGAAAAGATATTCACTTAATATAATATATTTATTTCTCGTAGCTCTTCAATTATCGATCCTATTTCGTTTTCATGTCCTTCGTGACCTGCATTCGCCGAAGATATTAGCAACCTCAGCCGATCAACTAGCTCATTAGGATCATCCCAATACTCATAAATGGGTTTATCGGCTCTCATGAGACCAGTGCCTTTGTGCGAACGAAGTGTGGCTATTTTACTAGGAGGGGGTGTGGTATGACGAGGTGTGAAAAGCATCGCTATTACTTTTCTATATTTTTCTGATCTGATTCCTTGTCTCCCTCGTTCTTCACTATAGCCTTTTTTGTGAGCATTGGTCGAGATTAAAATGTTTTTATACATTTCCAAGTCTTTTTTTTCATACTTTTCGGGATTTTTCAAGTAAAGTAACTGCAACAATCCCTCTGTGCCTTCATAAGTTACCCCGTTAATTGTTATGTCATCGCTGTTTGTATGTAGTTGAATATCAGTAGAGTCACCTATTGCGAATCCTCCATCGGGCATGACTCTAATGCCATAACGTGAATCGAAGGTTTTATTATCGCCTCTCAACAATTTCTCCAAATATTTTCTTTGTTGGTTTCCAAACTGTTTAATTGTTTCTACTAGTGAATCTTCAGTTTCAGGATGTTCATTTTCTACTTTAATTTCAGGAAACGCCAATCTAGATGATGAAATTATTGGAGTTGTCGGATGAGTCGAATGAGCTAACTCTGGTGTCAATGTTGCTCTTTTGTAAATATCTTTTGTAAACTCAATCTCATCATTTTTGTTTCTAATCTTTTTACTTGACGGCTCCGATTTGGTTTCTTTTTGCAACTTTAACGACTCTTTAATATCTTCTAAAGGTTGTGATACAGGTGTAAAGAATGCTTGACGAACCTCATCTACATCCTGAAGACCGCGTTTCAATGTCCGAAATTTATTTTTTAAAATTTCGCTAGTTTTTATAATCTCACGGGTGACTTTAGGGTCCATGACTGAGCTCCGTCAACGACTGGAAACCCTTTATATATCTACAATAAATGTATCGATTCCTTTTCTAAAACGACCATTGTTTAAATCCCTACTTTTGTCAATAACCAGATAACCGAAAGGCTCTTTCCAACATAATGAACACATGTCTTTAAAAAGTTGGAAACCGATAGCAGGAGTGCTCACATGTTCATCGTAAATATGTTTTAAACTCAATTCGTCCTGAGGAAATATTATTAAAAAGTTAAAATTACACCTGATCAGATGTCTAGGAATGCAAACATAACTTTGTGTTAAGTAAAAACAATCTAGATTCATATGTCTTCCATAACTGAAATATCGTTTAATTATATCTTGATCCTCCATCGTAACATCATCGAATATACAGACTGAATTAGATTCAACTTGGTGAGGCATATCTTTTGCATCTTCAAAATCGTAAAATCCTATTTCAGGAACCATATTTAAAACATTTTTTAAATACTGGTATTTGAGCTGGTGTAAAGTTTTTCCGAATAGATATACATTTTTAAATTTTAAACCATTTGGATTTAATAAAAGTCCAATCATAATATTCGTCTTTCCACATCCGCTTGATCCGCATATCGACGCTCGTATGGTGTTTGGTAATAATGTGCTATGTTTCACCTCAGTAGATTCGTCAGGCAAACACTTCAAAGTAGAAAAACGTTGTTCTTGTTGGACTAATTTCATTTTGAATGCAGACAAAATCATTCATTTCCTGTATATATATATATATCGCCGATTGTCATTTTTCACTACAGTATGATTCGTAAGACTCGCAAAGGAAGAGGCTTGATAAACAGTCTCATAAATAAGTTACCGTTTGAATTACACCTGCCAGGATACCAGTATTGTGGCCCCGGTACAAACCTTGAAAAACGACTAAATAGAGGAGATAGTGGAATAAACCAGCTTGATAAAGCTTGTAAAGAACACGATATTGCTTATAGCAAAGATAAGGATATGCAAAGTCGTAGAAAAGCGGACAAGATTTTGGTTGAAAACGCTTGGAAACGAGTTAAAGCTTCGGATTCATCATTGGGAGAAAAAGCTGCGGCTTGGTTAGTTACAAATACTATGAAAGCGAAAGGTAAAATTGGTGCCGGTATTAAGAAGAAGAAGAAAAATAAAAAGATTAGTTTCAAAAAATTAGTTAAATCGCTAAAGGTTGCTAACGTATCATCGATCCTCGAAGCGTCAAAAATGGCATACAAAAAGGCTAAAATGCATTTACGTGGTAAGACAAAACCTTTGCCTCCCAGAGTTCTTCCTTTGCCAAAAGAGGGAGGATTTCTTCCATTTCTTGTGCCGTTAATGGCGGGGCTTTCTGCAGTGGGATCTTTAGCGGGAGGAGCGTCGAGTGTGGCTAAAGCTATCTACGAGGCGAAAGAAGCTAAACATAAATTAGATGAGCAAAAGAGGCATAATTTAGCGATGGAAAGTCAGAAAATCGGAAATGGACTTTATTTGAAACCATATCGGAAAGGCTACGGCCTGTTTATAACTCGACAAAAAAACAAATCTGGAAAGATCTGACTACCGAATAAGCCATTGACGGATTTAGAATTAAATTATTTGGCCAAAGTTTTAAATATCCAACATTTTCGAGGAGTGTTTATGATTGATAAACTTCCTAGATATCCAAACAAACACGAGTCTGCTATTGTAAATTTAGAGCCGAGCTCAGAACTTGGTTCACATTGGGTCTGTTATGTAAAACAAAATAATTTTGTGAAATACTTTGATTCCTTTGGAAACTTAAAACCACCACCACAGTTGCTCGAATACTTTAAGGGGCTAAAAATAACTTATAATAGAGAGCGTTATCAGGAGTGGAATACGTCGGTTTGTGGACATCTCTGCTTACAGTATTTAGTCGATGCTTCTCAAAGCGTTTGATCATTGTTAATCATGAGCTATACAGTAACGCTTACGGGCAACTCTAGCGTACTTTCCGCAAACTTTTTACCACCGTTAGAATTGGGGTCAATATATACTGTTGGGTTGTTATCATTTGAGACATATAATACTATTCCGAATATAAAAAAGGGCGCTAATGATATGTTTTATTTTGGTGATTTTTCGATCCAAATACCTGAAGGATCGTACGATATCGATGCTATAGCCTCCTTTTTACGTGAAAAAATTTCTCATCTTGACCCTACCGCTGTAGTGATAATAAGAGGAAATTCCAACACGCTAAAAACGGAAATTAAAACAACTCATGCAGTATACTTTAACTATTCCGAGAAGCCTCACTCTATTGGTCCTCTTTTGGGTTTTACACGATCCGATCATGTCATTCCTCCGAATCGCTCCTATACTGAATCAAATGACATTGTTAAAATTCTCAGCGTAAACATTATTTCAATTCAATGTAACATCGCATCGGGGTCTTATGTGAACGGAGAACCGGATCATAATATTCATCAATTCTTTCCACGTGTAGACCCAGGATATAAAATAATAGAAATCACGAATCCGGTCATTTACTTTCCAACCAACGTGAGGACTGTAGACAATATCATCGTTCGATTAGTAGATCAGAACGGAGAGCTTATCGACTTTAGAGGAGAAACGGTTACATTGAGATTACATTTAAAAAAGAATGGGGATTGATTTTTCTTCTAGAGATAGTTGTTGCATCGATTATTATAAAAGGAGATGTCAAACAACGGTTAAAACCAGTAAACCTAAATCAACAAGAGCGCTAACAACTGCGAACGCTATATTTTTAAAACAGTGTGGTTTTCGGTTAAACAAACATTATGAATGACATACTAGACGTTACGACGGATATAAAATTCGTCGATTCTCTTACACAATTTGAATATCACTCGCACCAGCCTTATACGGGAAATACCTTTAACAAATCCGACGAGATTAGAATTCCTATTCATCAACAAGATATTTATACCTTTCCTTCTCAAAGTTTTATTTATCTCGAAGGGAGGATCTTAAAAAGTGATGGCACTATCGGTGCCACTCCAAAGTTGACTAATAACGCATTCGCGTTTTTGTTTGACGAAATTAGATATGAACTAAACGGTATAGAAGTCGATCGAGTACGAAATCCGGGGATAACTACTACTCTTAAAGGGCATGCATCATTTTCGCCTAATCGAGTAATGGGATTAGAAAATGCGGGGTGGACAATGCCCGGTAAAACTCTTTCTTTGGATAAAAACGGCGTTTTTAGCGTATGCCTACCACTTGATATTCTTTTTGGGATTTGCGAGGACTATCGTAAAATTTTAATCAATCTGAAGCAAGAGCTCGTTTTGATCAGATCAAGTACTGACCTAAACTGCGTGCTAGGTGACGATGATGTACAAATAAAACTTGACAAATTGGTGTGGAGAATGCCTCATGTTCGTGTTTCAGATTATGAACGTCTGAGGTTATTAAAACTAGTAGACAAGAACAAGGTCGTTTCTATTCCATTCAGATCATGGGATCTTTACGAATATCCCAATGTACCTGCGACGCAGCAGGAAAATTGGTCGGTCAAAACTTCAACAAATTTAGAAAAACCGCGCTATCTCATTTTTGCATTTCAAAGTGATCGAAATAGAACCTCTAACAAAGATAGCAGTCTGTTCGATAGTTGCAAATTAAAAAATTTGAAACTTTATTTGAATAGTGAACAATATCCGTACGATGACTTAAATTTAGATTTTGAGCAAGGAAAAGTAGCATTGTTGTATGAAATGTATAACGAATTTCAAACGAGTTATTATGGCGTTAGACATTCTCAGCCCCTGCTTTCAAGATCCGATTTCGAGAAACTAGCGCCTCTAGTGATTATAGATTGTTCTAAGCAATCTGAAGCAATCAAAAGTGCGACTATCGATATCAGAGTACTATTAGAGGCGAAAGAAAACTTTCCAGCCAATACTAAAGCTTACTGTCTCATTTTACATGATAAAATAATAGAATATGAAATGGGAACGGGTTTGGTCCGTAAATTGTACTGACTCTCTGTTTGTTTTTTTTGTGGTTGTTAGAAGAGGAGTATACTAATTTCTTTTTATTTTAAAAGTAGATGTAAAATGAACGTACAACCAAAAAAAAAAAATATAAACGAATTAGAACTCGATTCGGAAAATACAAAATATCGAGTAATAATATCTTTTATTTAGGTATCTTTCAAGCCTGATGAGGACCTTGTTGAAACTCGTACTCTTGTAACATGGAATTATGCTCATCGTGCAGCACGTATCAGTCCATGGGAAACATATGCGAGGGACAGAGTAAGATTCGAAAACAGGATTCAACATATTTCCAAGATACTGAGTCCTATCCTGGAATCAACCCACAGATCAGCTGTTTATCAGAAACATTACAAGATTGTTAATTGTTAAAAATTTTATATTTACCTTATCAGTATTTGATTCAGATTTATTAATTTTTTTTTTTAATTAAATTTTATATTTACATAAAATAAAAATATTTGATTTCAGTAAATTTGTATTTGTTTTTTTTTTTTTTCCTTCTTCCTATTTTATTTTTCAAGGGACAAATAAAAAATACAACATATTAAAGGAAACTTATTTTATTGATTATCATCACAATTCAATTCATTTAAGTTGTAAAACAGTGTATTTGTATTTATGCTAAAATCAATTGGTTCGCTAACTACACTTGCTTCATTCTTATTATAAAGTTCAACCATCTTTGTTATCAATGCTAGTGAATCGTTGATTTTTTCTATATTTGCGCAAAGTTTGACCGTCTCGTTCCTGTTGAAACATGCAGATGCAGACGATGGTGGAAGGGTCTCATGATTAAACATTGCAAACCATTGCGTTACCTGCTCTATCCGCATCACCCTAGTGCGTCCTCTTGTAGTAAGTTCACAAATCACGTTTTGACATCTTGATCGGTCTTTTTCATAGGATTTTTTTCGTTTCTGCAGCAATAACAAAATTTTCGGAGCTCGGGTGGTAATATATGTCCATTCCTCAACATTCATGTAAACGACAGTTTTCTTCTTTTCGCTAATGGCGATAGTCGGCACAAAGTTACACAAACCGATTCGAAAACATTTACTGTTGGTGAGTGGGTACTCGGTCACAAGGTCCATTCGACGATCCATCTCGCGTATCATCAACGACAAGACTGTGTGGTATAACGGAGTGGAGGGGAGAAAGCTGCAGCTGTTCTAGTTTTTTTATCACATCATTTATTTCCCTTCTTTTTAGTTCATACAAGGAAATGCATAATTGCAAATCTTTGAGTCGATGTAGAAAATTGTGAAGCCTTTTAACAACATACCGTCTCTTCGCTATCATTCTCGTCAGACACTATGATTTGCAGCTCATTCAATTGTTCACAATACTCTATAAACGAACAGTTTTTAGACCATTTTTTGTGGTCGGCAAAAGGGTCGTCATACTCCTTCCATTCATGCAAGACTACTCCGCAAAATGGACATCTTGTCCTATCAGACACTTTCAAGTAATACAACCCAGCAGCCGCTAGTTTCAATGGACTCACCGGTGACGACCAGCCGACGAATGTCGACAACCTTCCTTCTTCGTACCTCAGGTTCTTGCTCCTTAGCCGACCCATACTAAACTAACTGATTGAGGAAACAACAACGTGCTTCATTCATAAGACATAATGATGACACTCTCCCATTCGGAAAACAATATACTCTCTTTCATTATGCTGTGACCTAGTTTCGGTGTTGCCACATCTCATCTGCGACGTTGCCAAATCTTAATTTGCACACCTGGACCTACCTCAAGGTCAACACCCCCTCGCCCTGCCTTACACCCCTCCCACCCTCAAGGTCATCTCAAGGTCACGACCACGACCCTGCTACAGCAGACAATGACCTCAAGGTCACGGCTCCGGCTCAACCCGCCTATTTGTACTACTGTGGTTCATTCATAACTCTTATCCCATTCACAAAGACAAATTACGTCACGCTCCCATTCAGTTCATCCATTCATAAGATGACGTCACACGCCCATTCAACTATTCCATTCATAATATAACGTCACATGCGTCATCCATTCAGAACAAACCGTGACCTAGTTTCTACTGCGCTGTTGCCACATCTCATCTGCGACGTTGCCAAATCTTAATTTGCACACCTGGACCTACCTCAAGGTCAACACCCCCTCGCCCTGCCTTACACCCCTCCCACCCTCAAGGTCATCTCAAGGTCACGACCACGACCCTGCTACAGCAGACAATGACCTCAAGGTCACGGCTCCGGCTCAACCCGCCTATTTGTACTACTAGCGTTGTCCATGAAACAGTACAGTCTCTACAATATTTGAGCCGTTCACGGGTTTTACTGCTGCATGTTTTTTTGTTTGTTTTTCCTATGTCAAGTTTTTATTTAAAGGCTCCGATGTTAATAGGATGTATAAACAAAAATTGACCGTTTTATCAAATTCCAGAGTTCAAAAGTCTGTAAATATTTTAATGCTATTTATTATTTATCTACACTTAATAATCCCTTTAGAGCATTCTCTAAGCTTGTTTACTAGCACAGGACTTCTTCAAAAAAAGTCTCAGTTTAGTTATTTATTTCAAAGAAGAAACATGACAGTGTCCTACGAAATTCACGTAATTTTAAAACATTCCTGGAAAAATAAATTCACAGCCGCTGAAGTAACTCGTGGAATTATTAAATATGAAGGGGAAGGTGTCCTTGACCAGCGCACTCCGCGGCGTTGGTTTGAAAAATTTAGCAGTGGAGATACGACGTTGGTAAGGAAGAAGGGCTCCGGGCGACCATTAATGGATATTGACGAGGTTCCAAAGGAAGCTGTTGAGTCAAATCCGTCCACAAGTACTCGCGAACTTGCCAGGAAGTGTAGTGTGTCGAAAGATACCTCATTTACAGACTTTTGATCTCTGAAATTTGATAAAACGGCCATTTTTGTATACACCCTATTAGTTTTTTTTTTTTTAACACTTCCGATTTTGATTGTTCCTTTCATGACAAACTTTATTCCCACTTATTTCAAATCTAGCTTCCTCCACAGTTGCCGATAACCTCCCAAGGGGTCTGCAATGTTGGTAACCTTTTACGATGAATTTGTTATTTGAGCACTACTATACTCTGCCTGCCTTAATCTCATGCCAATACGTGTAATTAAATATATTATTAAATAATATTTGCCTGCCTTAATCTCATGCCAATACCTGTAATTAAATATATTATTAAATAATATTTTCCTGCCTTAATCTCATGCCAATACGTATTAGTAATTTTATCTACTTTCTACTACCGTTGTGAATTTCAATAAATAAAGTTTCAAAATATGTTGATTATGGTTTATTTATTTATTAAGAACATGAAATCAATAGGAGTACATTTATATAAATGTAGTTACAATAAATATGGAGTTTCGTGATATTTAAAAGGCTAGCTTACATTGAGTTGATTCTCAGCAGAAACTCAACCGATATGCCGTATCTTATTTCGCACTTCTCTGTCAAACCATCCCAACCTCACACGCACATCTCTTTAATAGGCCTCCTCCATTTCATTTCCTTTTCAAGTTCTTCACCATTTCTCGAATTAAATTAAGTTTTTAATCGAGAAGTGAAGTTTCCTAACTAATACTTACATACACTGCTGTAAACTCGTTTTGTACAGTCCCTGGCCATATTAATGTGACCACTGTATAGATTCGTTCTTGTTACATGTTTGCATTATCTTTTTGTAATGCGTAATTCGAGTTCAAATATTAGTTTTATGGGTAAGTTAGTTATCTGATAAAAATATGAAATTGAAAAAATAGTTTCGAAAATAAATCTTTATTTTTTTTAAATATTTTGTGGTGTCACCCTATTTTACATATTGATGAAAAAAACTATCAAAATAGTTAAAATATATGATACAAATAATAAATCAATAATAAACTTACCAAATCGGACTTGTATTTAATGAAAAAGAAACAATAAATCCACAAAAATTTCAAACACAAATTATGCACGCAGTCACTCGTAAAACAAAATGGCTGTACTAAAACCAATTCTGACATTACAAAAAAAAAAATACTTTAAAAAACTTATAACAGTGTTGCCATTACTTAAAACAGCAATTTATTAAGACACGCGAAAGTATATAAAAAAAAATTAGGAATAAACAAAAAGAAAATAATCTTTCTTGGTGGTCACATTAATATGGCCAGCGACTGTATATATGAAGGGCAAATATATGAACTACAACTTTACATCATTAAATTAAATTATGTATTTTTATTGTTTTTTTATTTTGGCATGGTTCAAAACAATCTATACGTATTATAAACCGAAGTCCTGAGCCGCGTTTTTTCGCGGTAAACTAAAAAAAAATTATTCACAGGCAGGTTTTTGGTATATAATTTATCGAGGTTTTGTTTAAAATTGTTGTAAGCGTGTGTTGGAAAAAGTATATTCGACTGGGAGGTTTCATCGAAGATGCTGCCTAATCTCTTTGAAAGATAACGAAACAATGCATGGAGGAATATTCCTCTTTTATAGATCTACAAAAAAGTCAGTAATATCACGTATCTATATTTTAAGAAAAGATTACATACCCATTTTATCTTATAAAAAATTGATAACGTACAATGCAGTATTTGGAAAGCTATTTAGACGAGTACAGTATTAATCCTTATCAACTTATATACTTTAGTTACCTTAAGCGTTTCACGCTCATTGTTAGAATATTGTATACCATATAATTTAAATGAGTATCCTATGAGTTATCGCAAAAAAATAAATTCGTATATAAAGAAACATTTTGTTTTGTTTTTATGGTTATAATGTCTAAATAACAAAATACATTAGATAGACAAAACATGTTGGCTTAATATGTCTTACTACCGGTGCAATTGTCGGGGCGGGTCTGCTAGTATAAAAACAAATTATCAAATACTCTAATATCAGTTATTAACATTTAATGAGTGCACTATCAATCTAAATTAAAACATGCAAGAGAAATTAATAAATATAATTAAAGTAACCAAAAATAAAATTAAACAGTTAAATACAAAACCTCAATTTACAACATGTGCTTGCGCATCCTTCATTCAATGTGGGCCCACTAATTAACTACCATTTTCTTACAGGCGTAACAAGACAACAGAACAAAAAAACAGTCATTTGTTTTTTCCGTATTTATTTAAAGCCCCTCTACCAGCTGTTAATCCATTAGTTTTGACCTAAGGGGTATAACCTCTTTTGTTTCAATAATATATAAATATAAAAAATTGATCAGGTGTTGATGCCATACTATTACTTTAATATTGAATTGGCCTTGATTGTTTATGTGGAAGAGAATGGTCCGGGTGGAGGCGATAGGCCATAAGCTAACTGTTAACTGAACCTGCGAGTATGAAACCGTAAACTTGAAGAACTCGCCTGTCTCGAGCATGTTGCTCCCGCAAATCCACAAGCTTATCCCCTAACAAAAGTCGCTACACGCAACTAAAGAAGTACAAGGTGGATAAATAGATTAATCTTGGCCTGCATTAATATCGAAATATCTGTTCAATATCGATGCCTTAGTTCACAAATGTTAAATGCAAATTTTTCAAAACCGGGTTATGTAATATAAATAATATTTTAAAGTTGTGATCAGGAAATCATAGTTCATATAATCAATAGAGAAGCTGTGAAGGCTACAAAAATATATTGTGTACTTAAACTTGAACTGTATTTCTTGTGTTAAATTATTATGAATTTGTTGTCTCCTGTAAAATCTTGTTATCGGCACTTAACACATATCTGAACTAAGGCATCGATATTCCTTTTTTTTAAATTTTAATCGTTTAATTATTCTCAAGGCTGATTAGATATTTTTTCTGTTTCATCTTGTTTGTATTTCCCCGACTTCTTCCTTCGGATCTATCCGACCTAAACTTTCCAGTGCTGTTTTTTATTTTCTTGTTTTTTGTATTATGCAACCCTCGGTGATTTGTGTATTTCCTGATTTTAATACTTGCAGGCAGGCATTTCCCCTGGCATTCTGTTTCATTAATCCGTTCGTTATATTACGTAATATGTTATAGTTAAATCCTTGACGATTCCGAGAAATATTTATAAGTTGTTAATGGCCTAGAAACTTTTTATGTTCAATAAATAATCAAAGTCATGCGATTACTATTATTATTTTTAAAACAAGATTGTATCGTAATGAGCTGGGTTGCATTGTAAGAGGGAAATATTTATTAATTGCAACGAATCCTCATCGCCGAAATAATTTGACAGAGGGTGGATTTGTTTCGCCCCTTCCCAATTATTTGAATTTAAAAAAGCGAAATAAAAAATCCCATCAAATAATTTATATGAACAGATATTTAAACTTAAATCGAACAAAAAAATAAAATAGTAGTACGCAAATTTACAAAAATATCTTTGCGAAATCGGAGGCAGGGCTGGGGTATTGGCTTCCCTTTGCGCTATTGGCCTGAGACGAGTTCTGCGCAGATCCTTTTGAATATTATCTAGATATAGTTAAGATAAGGCCTGTAAGTACAATTAAATTTGATATAGAAAATAATTTTGACTAGTGGATTTATAAGAGGAGGCTATTGAAGTCTTGGTGTCTTATCACCGATTTCAATTCCTCTACAATAATGAAGTCATAAAATAGCAATACCGATAATGGAACAAGTTATAAACAATGATGCTATCAGAACATCCGTCACTTTTTTTTGGCTCATAATTAGAATCACTAAGGATGTTAAGTAGAGCCCTTATCAATAACTGACTGTTATTTTTTGAATTTCTAAATCAATTAGTTTGAATTAATATAAGAGTACCCCGCACCAAAAGTTGCTAAACCCGCCTAAAGAAGTTATCTCTTCAAAAATTATCAACTTCTTTCCATCTATCAACTTCTTAATGATAAATTATGCTGAAAATAAGTTATCATTAAGAAGTAAGAAAAATGAGATTATAATTTTTCGAGCTTTTGAAAAGACTAAATGATAATATGTTGTACAAACATATATTCAACAAAGTGATGGGCGTAAGAAACATTAAAAGTTACCTCATTGAGATAGAGGAAATGATAAGGTTATAAAGAAAAGGAATACCAGGACCAAGGAATATTTTGATAGTCAATTAAGGACCTTGTAGTGGTAAAGGAGAGGGTAGAATGAAAAAGGTGGACCAATAAGCTAAGGAAGAGGACATGGCCTGAGAGGAAAGCTTAGAAATTATACACGCGCAGTCTTTTCAAGGGCATTATCGTTAAAAAAAAAGAAAAGATTTTGTCATCTTGCATATATAACTAGGTTTTTCATCTTGATTCGAGTATTCTTGAAGTTCAGGGACACTTATTCGACGAGTTTCGTCTATTTTTGTACGATTTCACGTGATATTCGAGAATCACCAGGTGTTTTTGTTATCCACTAATCGGGCATTAAAATGTTAATAGTTAACTGTTGAACTTTTAAGTGAAAAAATTCAACATTAGCCTTAATTTGTCCTTAATGTCCTTATCCAGGATTTATAAATAATGAAGCGAAAACATTTAATGCGCAGTTTTGGTGAAGAGAACTTACATGAGATAATCTGAACGCCTTAATTCGTTCATTTAAACTTTTTCACATGAACTTTTATTTTGAAATGTATTTATTGAAATTTACAACTTTATATTGAATACATCAATTAAATATAATGAAAGATAAATCATGTCTCGAGATAAAGGCAAGTAGAGAGACTACCCCAGTGGTGGTATTCAAATAAAAAGTTCAACATAGAAGTTCACGAGGCCATCTTCTTTTCAGACGCCTCGGAGGATTTTCAGGAATTATTTAATATCGATACAATCCAAAATCCTTCGTAAAATCCTCAATGCTCCTTATTATGTCAAAACAAACTCATCCATCATGATCTTAATATCCCATATGTTGCTGAATTGGCCCAAACTAGATACCTAACCTTCCATGAAAAGCTCCATACACACTTGAATCCGATAGTGTCTCAACTTGCTTCCCATAATATTCCTGATAACCCTCCGAGGTGTCTGAAAAGAAGATGGTTTTGAAGATGAGACCTTCTATAGAACTTTATTGGAGCGATAAAGATGGTTAGTTTCACCACAAGTATTTTTTTTTTCATGTAATTTGTTTATATTAGCAGGAAAAAAAAAATAGCTACTTCTTATTCCAATCTTTCTATTTTAGAACTGTTATTTCAATACAGAGAATGCATTGGAATAAGATAAGACAATTTTTTTCATTAATAGATAAATTGTAAAATATGTTTGAAATCTACAATCAAATCTAAAATAAATTTTTTTTTATTATTTTCTTTAATGCAAAATACCCAACATCTCAAGCGGGGATTCATATTTTAAGTCTTATTAGCAGGGGGGGAGGGGTACAAAATAAGTACTTAGCTGAAATTCAATCTCTAGAATAATATCTGGGCTATCTCCACTAATACTTTAAGTACAATTAAATGAGTGTTCTTTATTTTATTTTTATCATCATTGTTAGATTTTTCTCTTCTTCATCGTTCTTTTTTCTTTATTTGCTCCTAAGTCTATTGCAATATAAAATATACAGAATATTTTTATCTATAATTAAACATTTATTAAAATGTAACAATTATATTGCTACGCAGGTAGCATGCCTGTTTTATCATAGAAGCTGTTTGTTATATAAATACAAAACCCTGCTATTGGGTTACTAAGAGGGTGGGGATAAAAAGAATTAACAAAAAAAGAAGCCATTTTATTTTCCAAAGGGAGATAGCGGCCTGTATTGATTTGAATCCTTTGAATTTAGCTATGTGATATTCCTTGTGTAACAAATAATTATATTAGAAAATAATAAATACATTTTATTGCAAAAGGCTTCAGTGGTTTCTTCTGGTTTAGACCGCGTTGCTAAATTTTCCGCCAACGTTTCGCCAGACATGCTGCTGGTTTCCTCAAGGCTCTGTTGAGACTCTTGAGTGGCCGTGGAAACTCAAAAGAGTATTTAATTCTGACCATTGTAATGGTGAGCTACATTTTTCCTGAAAAATTAAAAATGCCTAAGAGCCTACAAACCAAATATAGGCAGTTAACGTTTGCAACCGCTAAGAACCGCCATCCTACATTTCATCTTGTGTACTGAGTGTTTCGGAATGCAGGGCTTCCTTATATTTTAGGTATGTGTTCTCTAACACAAAATAATTAAAAAAATTCATATTAACATAATTATATCTCAAACTCATTTATTAAATAGATTACAATCGTTAACGATTTATTATTTATTTATTACATTAAGACTGACTGTACATAGTTTAGCGTGTTTGATACTATTACATGTTTTAATCACCTGATAAACAAATGAACAATAAGCAATGACAGTAGTTGTTCATCTGTTTGTCTAGTTCTGTGTGTTTTAGTGTGAGTGAATACTGTGAGGTAGTTCAGTTTATGATTACCAAGGGAGACACCACAAATTTATTCACTTTTGCAGAACAAACAGACATGCCTTTAACTTATGGCGAGGTACATAGAAACGGTGCTGCTGTTCGAAGATATCGTGAAAAATTTCCTAACCGGACAATACCAAATCGTAAAACGTTCGAGGCCATTGAAAGACGCCTTAGGGATAATGGCACGCTAAAGCCTATACGAGTAAACGACAAAGATTTCGACGAACTTCAAACGTTGAAGAAGAAATACTCGATGCTGTTCTACTGGTACCAGAAGATTGTCACGTCGTTACGATTTTTCCTCTACCAGCGTATGGCGAACTTTACGCGAACATTTGTATCCATTTCACCTATTGATTAGGCAAGACTTATTACCACAAGATTATAACAAGCCCAGAAATTTCTCCCAGTGGTTAATTCGACAATGCACACGAGATCCTAACTTCCTGAACTGCATTTTGGTTACTGATGAATCTTGCTTTACAAGAAACGGGATTCTTAATTTTCGAAATAGCCATACTTGGGCTGAAGAAAACCCTCATACGACTGCTGTTGGACATTACCAACATACCTTTTCTTTAAATGTCTGCTGTGGTCTAGGCGACATCATCAGCCGCTTCTTTTTGCCATCTAGACTGTCAGGTATATCTTACTTGTATTTTTTGCAAAATAATGTTCATGAACTCCTAGAAGATATTCCGCTTGGCATTAAGCAAAGGCTGCGGTTTATGCATGACAGTGCTCCAGCTCACTTTTCTCATAGTGTCACTGATTATTTACATGCAACTTATGGAAACTGACGGGTTGGTCGAAATGGACCTGTTAAATGGCAACCACGATCTCCGGATTTAACGCCATTACATTATTTTGTGTGGTGCAGGATGAAATCTATGGTTTATTCTGCAGCAGTTGGCACGCAAGAAGAGCTAAGAAATCGGATGGTGGAAGCCGCAGTAACTATCAAGGACCATCCTGATGCTATACGAAGAGCCAGATTAGCGTGGATTCGTCGTGTCGAATGTTGCAGTCAACAAAACGGAGGCCCCTTTGAACAGTTACTCTGAATGTTGTAATAATAATACATAAATAGTAATAATAAATAATAAATCTTTAAACTTTGAAATCTGTTTAATAAATGAGTTTGAGATTTATGTTAATATGAACTTTTTTGTTTATTTTGTGTTAGAGAACGCATACCTAAAATAGTGCCCTGCAATTCCAAAACACCCTGTATAGTTCATAGTTATGCTGTCGTTTTAGATGTAAGTGCACTGAATCAAATTTTTAAAAAAATGGAAAACAAAATAATATAATAAATGGATAGAAGAACAATTTATTTTTATTTATTGTTCTTTTGGTGGCGATTATTTTTAAATATTTTTATTTGAAGAAAAGATTTATCCTGGCCGGGATTCGAACCCGGGTCGTCTGTGTACCTCTATGTGGAAAAATAGTTGACTTAGTATACAATAGAATATGTGAAATGGTGCGGGGGACTGCAATGATTACTCAAAATAAGAATGACTTATTTTGCTGTGCTTACTTTTTAACCTTGGATTTAGGCCATCTTCAGCGCAGGTGATGAGACAACTCCTTAGGCTGAAGAAAGTAGGTCATCCTATTTCCTATTATTATTGTACAAATCGCTAGTCAGAACTTTACTAGTCTAATACAGCTCAGAATCCTGGACGCTGAAAGTTACTGATGGATATTAGAAATTTGAAAGAAAGATCTGAGGTATAACTTTGGGCCGGTTTGTGTACTAAAGCAGGGAGAATGAGGTGGCTCCATCTTGTGCAGAGAATGGAAGGTGGTGCTATATCGGCTTTACTGCCTAAGCTATGATCTCAGGGAAAAGTCAGATCCTTTGATCTGAATATAATTAAATACTGCAATGGGATGCCACCCTGAGATCGTTATACTTAATATGTAATAATTTTATGTTATTAATATAGAGACATATATACTCCAAAGGTTAACGTGGTTGGCGGACCAGGAGTTGTTTATTAAATAAGAATAATTATAGAAGAACATTATATTGTATTTGTGCTGATCATGGTTACAGACTTAATAAAACTTATACACTATTTACAATGAAAAGGGGAAGCTATAGGTGACTTAGGTGATACTTGTGGCTTCGTTCTTCATTCTCTTCCTCACATCTTGACTTGACTGCTGCTTACCGATGACTCCCCGACTTAGCGACTCTCTTGAAAGGTAAAGGTAATAAACACTAAGGGTCATTTTACTCTACCTGGCCCAGGCCCCTACCATACTCACCTACAGCAGTGGAGAAGAGAATAACGGGAAAGAACTTGTCGTGGAAAAGAAAAAGAGGATACGCTATTAGACGATGACTGAATGGTAAAGAGGAAGATCTTGGCAAAGGTTGGAATGACTGGATGAAAGCAGCCAGTACTTGATAGTGATTGTACTGTCCAATTGAATTGTTTGGAAGGCCAAAGTTAGCTTGGACGCTGATGCTAGTATTAAGAGTAAAAATATTTATCTATGAAATAATATGACCTACCTGAGACGTTTCTAAGATTAATATTTAAATCGTATTTATCTAAAGCCCGGGTGAATGAGTGGTTAATGTACTACGAGAATGGTCTCATTCCCGCGATGCACAAGTGGCTAAGTCAGGCCTTGGTTTGAAGCAAACTTATTCTGGACAATATTCGACTTAACCACTTTTTCACGGGGGAGGGGCAGATATTAAATAATGTGTTTTAAAATTCTAGGTTACCCTGAGTGTGCCCTTTTCTGTGAAATGGAATTCCGATCCACTTTTTTTGTGTTTCTTTTAATTATACACTTATAAAATCGATAGCCATTGCATTTCTGGAGGTAAAGGTTGATGATGGCGGAAGTGGCTAGTTGCCAGAGCGGTGTTGGTTTTGGGCACAGTCCTTAATGGGTGTGGGCTTTGAGCGACCTCATTCTTGGTTAGTTAGTTTAGTGTAGCCTCTACAGTTTAGCTTGTAAGAGGCTAGTGTATTTTTTGCTATTGTATGATAATTATTATTGTCAAAACACTTATTGCCATAGGGCAAAGGAAGGGTGTTTAAATAATTAAGTAGTGTCTTTTCTGCTAACTGTACTCCCTCTAGAATGAAGAGACTATCTGCTAATTTGACTGTTGACCTATCATTGATGGCGTGGCGGATTTGTGCCTGTGCTCATGCCCTTTTGATTGCTGCCGGAAGTGAAAAAACACAAGAGCGATTTGACGTAACATATGAAAATTTGAAAAAGTAGGGAAGGAAAAAAGGACCAAAGCTCAAATAGCTCAAATTTGTTTTTCAAAATTTTCGACCTCTTTACAATTAAATCTTGTGATTAGTGGCACTGATTTTAAGGGTTGGCAATTTTAGAAGTGCGTTACAAATTTTTAATTAGAAACCTGCTTGTTCATCACTTTATTTTTAAATAAAAAATTTAAAAAAAATAATTTTAAAAATCTAAATTAGTTTTTTATTTTCAGGCATGAAAATGGAGCGAGAATTAACTCGCTTACAATTGTTT